>CM041776.1:260650455-260842482 GCA_023374045.1 Limonium bicolor
CATTGATGAAGAGGCTACTCCGCAAAGTACCCACCCCAAGGTACTATATATTCCATAATAATAAGTTAAATTAAACCTCTATTTCTATCGTTTCATTAAAATGAGATTGAGCGATGTTTTGGTGGTAACTGTTTATAGGAACTGACCATGAACATGCGAAGATGGAAGCAGCCAAACCAGAGCTGACAAAACACAACAAATGTTATTGCAGCTATAACAAAGCCGCAGGGCGGTGTTATTGCCGTAAAAAGATGTTGGGTTAACATTTAAATGAATGCTAATTAAGCTTTATATATGACACATGATCATAATAAGCTGTAATATGTTGTAATTAGTTGTAGAATGTTCTATAACCTTTTTCTGTTACAATCTTGTTTAGTGGTCCCTACTTAGTGAGCTGTCATGTATTAATTACTTAGTGATTAGCTCTATAAATAGGCTCCTATCTGTAATAGTAAAAGGCACCAAAACACATTCTACTAATGGCTCTGTCTTACGAGCCTACATTCAATAACAGAAGTATATACATCGATCTCCTTTCTTCATCGATTCTCTGATTTCTACATGGTATCAGAGCTTAGGCTTTGAATCTCTATCCTTTTCCATCGCTTTATCCTCGTCTTCGTTTTTCTCTCCTCCATGGAGACACCTCCATCGACAAATTCTCTCGAGCAGTTTCTGGAGACGATCAACTCCAACAGATCTCGAAAAGGAATTATAGATATGTCGGATCCGCTCTTTGTTGCTACATCTGATCATCCCGGGATGGTCATCGCAGAGAAATTCAACGACGAGGGATTTCAAATGTGGAAAAGGACAGTTCTCATTTCAATGATGACTAAGAACAAAGTCGGGATCCTTGATGGAACTTTGATCAAGGAAACGGAGAATGAAAAAAGAGCTAACACATGGAGCAGATGCGATAGCTTAGTCAAATTGTGGCTTCTGAAGGCTGTTGACAAGCAAATAGCAGAGAGCCTAGTCTATCTTCAAACTGCGAATGATATGTGGAAAAGTCTTCTCTCAAGATATGACAGAGTTGACGGAACTCGTCGATTTAACCTAAAGCAAGAGTTAGCAGCTTTAAAGCAAGGTAAAGACTGTGTTAGTGTCTATTTTTCGAAGTGGAAAAGAATTTGGGATGAAATCGGTTCTGTTGTTTGTTATTCGCCTTGCAAATGTTGTAATGTTGTAAGTGCGGAGAAACTGAGAAAATGAAGAAGATGTTGGAGGAAGATAAGCTGTTAGATTTTCTCATGGGGCTTAATGATGAGTTCGTGAATGTGAGAGGAAACATGCTAATGATGGATCCTTTGCCTAGTCTTGAAAGCGGTTATGCTCTAATTCTCTGAGGAAAGACAGCGAGAGAGTAGCAAAAATAAGAAAGGTAATGACGGTGAGACAGCCTTTGCTAACTCAGCAGGAGTTAATTATATAAACCGCAACAAAGACTCGATTGGCAAAATGATCATAAGTCAGGAAAAGTTCCATGCTCATTCTGTGGCAAGATGGGGCACAACATAGAATCTAGTTACAAGAAGAATGGATTCCCTAAAGGTTGGAAGTTTGGGAAAAACAAGAAGAACTTCTCCAACAATGTTACTGCTGAAGAGACCAAACATACAGAACCTGTTGGAGGATTATCACAGGAACAACTCACTACTCTCATTGGATATCTACAACAAGTAAGCACCAGAGGAAAAGAAGTTAATGAAGAGAATCACTCAACTTACTGCAACTTTGCGGGTAAGTATTCCATCAACTCTGTGCTTTACTGTTTGGGAGCCATAAATGGTAGATATAGTGAGAAACATCCTGAGAAAAGCTGGATTCTAGACAACGGAGCCACTGAACATCTTACTGGTGATAGAAGTTTGTTTAATTACTCAGTAAAATCAGATAGGTTTCTTACAGTTAGTCTACCCGATGGAAGTTTTCAGCAAGTGACTACTGTAGGAAATGCTAAATTAGTAGAGAATCTTTTTCTGCAAAATGCCTTGCTGGTGCCCAGTTTTAAGTATAATCTCATTTCAGTGAGCAAGTTCACGGTTCAAATGAAATGCAGATTAAACTTTGTGGTGGATTACTGTATGATGCAGGACCAAGTTTCTGATATAGAAGAACAGATTGGAATCATCAAGGAAGGGCTGTACATCCTGCAAGTTTCAGCTCTTGTTAGATTTCTCGAGAGAAGAAGAGAAAGACAAGTTGTTGTTTGTAATGTGTCAACACAAAATAAAGCAGTCTATTGGCATAACGGGCTTGAACATGTTCCTATAGAAAAGCTTGTGAAATTAGGTTTAATAAAACAGTCTGAAATTCCTGCTGTTTTGGCTTGTGATGCTTGTCATAAAGCCCGTGGTTGTAGACTTCCTTTTCCAAGTTCTAATACTGAATCAGTACAGTGTTTTGACTTGATTCATTTAGATATATGGGGGCCTTGCTCTGTCAAGAATCATGATAATTCTGCATACTTTCTTAGTATAGTTGAAGATAAAAGCAGATCTCTTTGGGTCAAACTGTTAAATAAAAAAATCTGAAGCCATTGAACAGATTAAGGAGTTTATTCTGATGGTTGAGAATCAGTTTGATAAGAAGATAAAAATGGCCAGGTCATATAACACCTATGAGTTAGGGTTATCTAAGGAAACCACTGCCTTTTTTAAGGGAAGAGGAATCATTCATCAGACTTCTTGTCCACACACACCTCAGTAGAATGGTGTGGTGGAAAGAAAGCATAGGTATGTCCTTAAGACTGCTCGAGTTGTGTTTTTTTCAGTCTTGTTTGCCCATGCATTATTGGGGAGAAAGTGTTCTTTTTGCTACTGCTGTGATTAATTGATTGCCAAGCACCAAACTAGATGGTTTAACTCCTTATGAAGTCTTGTTTAAGGAAAAACCAAGCTATGATTATTTGAAAACATTTGGTTGTCTAGCATATGCTACTGTCACACATGAGGGAAAGAAAGAGTTTGATCAAAGAGCAGAAAAGTGTGTCTATTTAGGACCTAGCTTTCACAGCAAAGGTCATAAATTGCCATGGTTAAGAGACAAGAAAATCATAGTTAATCGTGATGTCAAGTTCTTTGAGACTATCTTTCCTTATGCTCAGAATCTGAATGATATCAGTCAGTCACAGCAGATAGTGCAAGAAAAGTCTGTCTCTGAGCAGTTATGTTTCACCGATGATGAAGATCATCATTACATAAGTATGCAGACTGATGAATCTTCTTCACCAGTACATAACGAGACTGTTGCTACTCCCATTTCTTCCTTACCTGCTTCGACTGATGATCACTCTGTTGAACAGGAAGAAGTTACAGAAACAAATTCTACAAATGTTCCTCTCAGAAGATCTTCTCGACCACATAATACTCCCACATATCTTCAAGTCTACTTCGTTGGTTTCTCAGGAAACAACAGCACTGTCTCTGATGATTGTTTCTCAGACATAATATCTGATCGATTATCTCCACACACCAGTGATCACACAGTGATAAATATCAACTCCTTAATAGATATCAGACCTGTTCAACACAGCGGTTGTATCTTTGGTTTAGGAGTCTAATCCACTGATAATTCTCAGGTTGATCTTACTGAACCTGCCACTTATTCAGAGGATTGCAAAAAATCTCATTGGCAGGACGCTATGATGGCAGAGCTTCAAGCTCTGGAAGCCAATCAAACCTGGGAGTTAACACCATTACCCAAGGGTAAAAAGGCGGTGGGTTGCAAATGGGTGTATCAAGTTAAGATGAAATCTAACTGTACACTTGAGCGTTACAAAGCTCGTTTAGTTGTGAAAGGATTCACACAAAAAGAGGGCATCGACTACACAAAGACCTTTTCTCTTGTAGTGCGTATGACCACAATTCGATCCTTGCTTCCTGTTGCAGTTAAAAAACACTGGAGAATTGAACAGCTTGACGTGAATAACGCCTTTTTACATGGCACTCTTGATGAGGAAATCTATATGAAGTTGCCTCAAGGAATTTCACACTTAGATCCAGCCAAAGTTTGCAAGTTAAAAAGGTCGTTATATGGTTTAAAACAGGCTTCACACCAGTGGTACTCTCGCTTAGCCTCTTTTCTCAAACAGCAAGGGTATCATAATTCCTATAATGACTACTCCATATTCATGAAGACCCAGTCTGATTCTGTTGTATTTGTGGGAGTTTATGTTGATGATCTATTGATCCGTGGAAACAATTCTGACAAGATTGACTCTTTAAAGATGAGTCTCGATACATAATTCAAAATTAAAAACCTAGGTCAATTACTGGGTCTGGATTTTCACCGCAACAGCTCCGGTATTCTTATTACTCAACGGAAATACTCTCTTGAACTTCTTCGAAAATTTGGTGTCAAACACACCAAACCTGTTGTTAGTCCTCTCGAAGTTGGTGTCAAACTGCTACCAGACAGTGGGACTCCCTTATCAGACCCCGAAGTTTACAGAAGGTTGATCGGTAAGCTAAATTACCTCACTAACACACACCCCGATCTTAGCTTTAGCATTCAACACCTAAGCCAATTCCTTCAGCATCCTCATGATCTACACTTCGACGCTGCTCTTCAAGCTCTCAGGTATGTTAAAGGAACATTAGGCAATGGTCTTTTATTAACAGTAAACCAATCTATGATTTAGTTGGTTTCTGCGATTCGGATTGGGCAACTTGCCCCTTGTCTCGAAGATTAGTCAGTGGATTCTTCATTCTATTCGGTGGTCACCCTGTGTCATGGAAATCCAAGAAATTGGTTTTAGTTTCATTATCTTTAGCTGAAGCTGAATATCGGGCAATGCGCAACATTACCACCGAATTAGCTTGGTTAAGTCGACTACTGCATGAATTTGGGATTATTGGTATTACTCCAATTCCCTTGAAATGTGACAACAAATCGGCAGTTTTCATTGCTAAAAATCCTATCTTACATGAACGGACCAAGCATGTAGAGATTGACTGTCACTATGTCCGTGATCAGATTCGAAATGGTCTAATCTCTGTTGATCATATCCCAACACATTTACAACTTGCTGATATGCTTACTAAGAGTTTATATGGCAGAGATTATCAAGCTCAGTCTTCTGCAATGGGTCTTCGGAATACTCTTGATCCAAATTTCAGTTCCAAGACTTAAGGGTTTTTCTCCCCTCTACGTCTTGAGGGTGGTAATAAGCTGTAATATGTTGTAATTAGTTGTAGAATGTTCTACTACCTTCTTCTGTTATAATCTTGTTTAGTGGTCCCTACGTAGTGAGCTGTCATGTATTAATTACTTAGTGATTAGCTCTATAAATAGGCTCCTATCTGTAACAGTAAAAGGCACCAAAACACATTCTACTAATGGCTCTGTCTTACGAGCCTACATTCAATAACAGAAGTATATTCATCGATCTCATCTTCATCGATTCTCTGATTTCTACAGATCAATATCATATATCATTATAATAAGGTTATATGGATGAATACCTATATATATGTACACCATCACCACTTTAATATGAACAATCAGTTCGTTTGGTTTGTGTTGTGAGTGCGTTTATTTGTACGTATTACTTTCGGTCATCTATATACATGGTCTAATCCGTCTGTTTACGTATCATCTTGTTATATATTACTATGTTATCTTCTTGTAACTATAATGTTGAACAACATCTTGTAACTATAATGAAACATACAATATGATCTTTCTCTGCTCATATATCTTTGGGCTTCATCATATTCTTTTTATGTCAACACTTTTGTATCAAGTATCCGTGTAAAGAATGGTGACTATTCTATATGATCTTTCTCTCTCTAGCTGAGAGGGCCTAGCGAATTCTCTCCGTTTTTTTTCAAGGTGTTAGTTCCAATGTCAAAACTATATCATAACATCCAAACCTTCATCATTTTCTTTTGCACATGTGGATTTTTGACCTACCCTACTCCCAAAATCGCTTCTTCTCATCTCTATCCCAGACACGGTGTTGTTTATTGTCAACAACGGTGTTAGTAGGACGGAACAAACCTTGTGAACAACCTGAGAGCACTCTTTACACCTGGATCCAAAAAATTCGAGGAAGCATAGGTAGGAGCAGAGGTCAGCATGATCATCCAGTACGCTTCTAGCAATTCCTTCACGATCTTTACTGCGGGTGGGTAGCTGGGGGGAAGGCAAGTGTCACCCTCTATCTTAAAATGAAAAGCTTGAAGCTTGAGAGGAATGGCTCGAGATACGAAAAGATAGATAGACAATAGTTCTGACAAAAGCTTTCATAAGTAAAGTGCTTGGCAATAGCTCGATCAAGGTTGGAATCGGGGCATGCGGTACCGTGATCTAGGCTGCTACAGTAAGAAGGGAAATAATTCAAAATGTTCGAGGTTCTTGATTACTAGAGGTTACACTACTCCCCCTGAGTTTACAAGTTGTTAGGGGTTCAAAGGTTGCTTTAAATTCATGGAAAACTACTATCCCTGTAAGAGGGAGCAAAATTCTCTACTCTTCCAGACATCCAAACTGGTGTCAAGACTCATGGATACGGTGGTGAACGGGGGAATACAGAGGACCACAAATTTCTGGGCATGGTTGATACGAATCAGGTAGGAGGAAGTGGCTGCAGTTGAATGGGCGGTTTTGGTATTCCAAGTCAGGAAGGCCTTTAGTTGGCCGTCGAGGGCAAGGAGAAGTCAACCAGTTTCTCTGTACGGTTGAAGGTAAGCACAGTGGAAGGTGATGAAGGTAGATGTAGGGGAAACTTTGTGAGGAAAATTCATACCTGGCCCCAGGGATATCTTCAATTCTCCGTTGACTTCGGCATCGACCAATCAATTGAGAAGGGCGCCTTTTGTCATATCTTCATCCTCAAGCATGCTATGATCGGTTCCGGTGCGGGTCATCTTGTCAGCTACAGGTCTTTGAACGGTGACTTCAAGCTTCTAACAGTTCACTCCCTAGCATACAACGAGAATAAAATCTAAGAATCTAGGTTGTTAAGGAACAAAGGGAAGGGAGTGGAATTGGTGGATGCACCGCTTTTCTTAGAGCTTGAAGCCTCGGCTGGGTTTTCATTTGCTTTGGCAACTCAAGTTATGGGTCGGAGGTTGAAGGTGTTGGGGTTGAGTAGATTGATTTAGAGAAGCAGCGTCCAGTGGCTCCGGTGGAGAAATCTGTGCATAAGGATGACGCGATAGAGGCAGCAGATGAAAGGAACAAAGTTTCAAAACGGATTGGATGCGCCAGATTTCCTATTTGGGAATGGTTTTAGTTGATCGGCGGTGGCCACGAGACTTCTGCAAGTCCGGTTCCTGATAAGCCGCAGACTTATCATATTTTATGTATTATATTTAGGAGTATATTACTTTAAATAAGGTTAAATAGATAGTATTTATGTTATATTATGCATTTAAGTATGTTATTTGTACAGACTTATGTTATGTGAGCTTTTTATGCAAGGAACAAATTCCTAGGCATTAATTCAAGTGATGCCGGACATGAAGCCGGATGTCTCCTGCACGGCACAGGCATGGAACAGAAAAGGAGCTATGCCGGATATGTTACCGGGTACTTTTCATCCGGCACATATGTGAAAAGTCACCACGGTTAACCAAACGGTGGCAGTTATTTACGGTTGACGGTTTGACCATTGCCGGGTACGGTGCCGGACGTATTCTGTCTGGCACATGCAATGTTTCACCTGACAGTTTTAACCGTTAACGGTTATGCATATTTAACACGTAGTGCCGGGTGACTTTCACCCGGCATTCCACCGGGCACATGGAGATTTTGTTGCCTATAAATAGGCCGAAGGGCTGCACTCATTGATACAATTCAACACCCCTATACACTCCATTCATATCTCCATTTCCGCATCCACTCCATTGTTGGTGACCAAGGAAATTCTACAGATCCATCCACGCGAAGAAGAAGAAGAACATCTTGTCGGGTTAACGCTATGACCATTTCCTTCTCCTCTTGTATTCTCTTCTTGTAGTTGTGTGGATGGTGAAGTAGAATTCTTTGTTAGTGTTGGTTAGGGATGAGTTCTTCCTTGTAAACACTTTGATCATTCAATATATATACTTAAAAGTTTTGTTGAGATTCAGATTTTCTTATAAGGCAGAATGAGATCACAACTTGTTCTCCTATCTTCTAATTATACTCGAGGTTCAAAAGACAAGAGTGCTTTGGTTAAGGAGTCTTAGTGGTCTTTCAACCATTTTAAATGCATAGATGTAGATGGCAACACTGAAAGAGTTCAAATTACCTCATCCTTTTTCGTTATTCGGTCAAATACTGACGAGAGAATTGTTGGGTTCGAATTGGGTAGTGAGTCTTTGTTTTCAACATTTGAGGCTAGGATAAAAATTCACATTTTTCGTTCTTGCCGGATCAAATGCCGGGCTTAGTATGTCCGGCATATTCAATGTCTTTGAATAAGCCGTGTGTCACTATCCGGCAGGATATCCGACACGTTCATTTGTTCGGGTAATTTCAGAAACTTGTTGTGTATTAAATGTTCATAGTGGTACTTAGGGTTGATCTAGTCCCGAATCATACATTTAGATAGGTTTTAGTTAGTTTCCTTAATTAAGAGTTATTATTCAATTTCCCCCAGTTTTAGAATAGGCTATTACCAGGATTAGGACTGATTTTCTAATAATTCCCTTGGGTTCGATACTCTCGGTCGTAATCTACTCACACTATACTCCGACCGGGAATTGTTTGCTACCCGTATAGAGTTGTAGGGTTTATTTTCTTCTTATTATTTCATTATTTTATACATAGTTTTACCCTTACAAAAATTCTGATAGCAAAATGGCGCCGCTGCCGGGGACTTGAATTAGTCCAAGTCCTAAATTCGGTAAAACACCCTATTCTTATTCTTTTTTTCTTTAATTCTTTGATTCTTTGATTTAAATTGTCCATTTTGTTATTCGGTTGAATATGCCGGGTGCACTACCGGATATCCGGTGCCCGACACATTCAATTTTTCTTATTTTCTAATTATTTTATTCGTTGTTTCAACTGGCTTCATAGGTTGAGCGTGTCGTGTCGTGCGCTATGCCGGGTATCCTACGTCCGGCACCTTGAAGAAAATCCTACACCGGACAAGATTCACCCGGCACACAATCCGGCACATTCAATCTCAACTCTTATTTTTGTATTTTCTTTTCAAATTATTAGAGTTGTTTGTAAATATTTCTTCCTGCTGCACTTTTATTTTTTTTCTTTTTCCTTTTATTTATTTTTTCCTTTTCAAGTTGAACAAGCCGGGCGCAACGCCGGGTAAAATCAACTTGACATTATTGGAGGAAGTTCAATACCGGGCACTGAAGACCCGACAATGCATCCGACATGCCCAATTTTGTTTCTCCTTTTCATTTCGTAAATTTAATTATATAATTGTTTTAATATTTATTATTACGAATCATTATAACGTTGTGTTTTTGCTCCTCATGAATCTATAAAAGGTGAATGCTTCTTCGGTCAACTAGTCTTCCTGAAGATCTAGCCAACCTTGACCCAGAGATAGAGAGGACCCTTCTTCGCTCCATCAGACAACAAAGAAACCTACAAAGCGTATTTCCTACACAAATGGCTACACCAACCGTCCGCAATATTAATAGGCCTTCCAACCAAGGCCCAAAGCCAGCAATCGACCTCCCTCTCCTTGCACAAAATAAATATGATGAGTGACAAAACTTAAGCCATATCATCAAATCCGATGTGTGTCAAAGAGTTGGGCATGTTTGATGGGTCAAACTCGGACGATGCATTGCTCCACATTACCAAATTCCTACAGTACACAAATAGCCTAACCTCCTCCAATAACGTCCTCCAATATGCTAGACTATCCCTCTTTCCCCATAGTCTCACGGGAAACTCCAGCAAATGGTACCATAGTCTGACCCCCAGTACCATCACCACTTGGGAGGACATGGCAACCAAGTTTTATGACAAGTTCCTGCCTCCAAGTCGCACCCTGGAGATGATCGCCGAGATATACAATTTCAGACAACCTGGCTCGGAGAACATCTGTGAGACTTGGGACAGATTCAAAGGGTTACTGCGTATGTGTCCTCACCACGGCGCACCAAGGAACAAATTTCTCAGTTGTTCTACAAAGGATTGGTCAACCAATGCAAGACAATGATCCTATCCTCCCTTGGTGCAGACATACTGAAGAAGCCTGGAGATCAATTCCTTAGTGGAATTGAATCTCTTTGCGAAGAGATTAGAGATTGGGCCACAGGTGGATCTAGGGGCGGGGTACCGCTGCTTTATATCAAGTGGGTGAGGGAGACGCCAAATTTGACAGATTGATGAAAAGTCATGAGCAGTTTTTGAAGAGCAATGCTCAAACATCTACGAAGGTTAGTGCTCTGCCAAAGGTGGTGGAGCAAATAGCGATGAATAACCTTCATCAGCAAGCGAATGTGGTTAGTGCACGACCACACGCTCAGAGCCCTGAAATGCAAGACTTTCAGAATGCTGAGGAAGTCAATCAATATGTGAGCAACCAAGGGTATAGGCAGCCATGGCAGCAGGGGAACCAACCCCCTCAAAACTTCCAAAGTCAAGCCGACTACCAGGGAGGTCTGAGGCAATACAGACCATCCAACCTGCACCTTCATCAGAGGCCGAGATGGCTTAATTGCGCGATATGATGTCGGCCTGATGAACAAGACCCAGGACGCTCACAATGAGATCTCGACCATTCGCAAGGAGCACAAAACATTGCAGTTGCAATTACAACAACTTTTGGCACACCTCGACAACCAGGTCAACTCTCGTCTCAAACTCAAACTAATCCAAGGGAGCATGCGAATTCGGTCACCATCCTGTCCAAGATATCTGATAATGCCAAGTAGCCAAAAAAGGCTAAGTGTAGGGTGGGCCCTCCTCGCACATTCATATTCTTCACACAGGGAGCCTCTCTTTCCTTATTCCTTTTTCATTGTTGTTTTTATTTCATTTTTTATTTAATTTTAATTTTGTTGAGTTTCATCAAAAACAAAAAAAATCCCAATTTTTCTTTTCCATTTTTGAACACTGGGGACAGTGTTCCTGCCAAGTGTAGGGCAGGGACCCCCCTTAAAAAGTTTTTGTTTATAATAATATGCATACGTTGTGAGTTTTATCAATGTTTTACTAAGCTTTTTGCGTGTTTTTGATTGAGATGAGATTAGGAATGAATAAATGCTTGTTCTCTCAGAGGTAAGCTTTCTAATGACTTGTAGATTCCTGTTTTTAACTTCTTGATTCTTTTTATTTAACATGAGTATATGATCTCTCCTAATTCTTTCTTTGATTTACTTCTGGGTACTGTTTCCTCCCTTCTCTTTCAAACTGTGAGAAATCTTTTGGGTGAAAATCTTAAAAAGGGTTTTGTGGAAAAAAGAGAAGAGAATAAAAAAAGAAGAAAGGAAAAAAATCTTCTTCCAAGGAAAAGCATTATATTCCTTGAGGTTGCAAGTGCCTCAAAATAAAAGCAAGAAACGAGAGTTTTTTCTTTTGTTTTTCTCCTAAATTCCCTTTTCTTCAATGCAAAAAAAATCATGGTTAGATTCAGAAACCCTTGAAAAATAGGGCTGAACCATAAGAACCATCGATGATGAGGGTCTTGGCCACTTTCAAAAACTCTTGAAAAATAGAGCTGAATGATGGAAACCGGAAAAAGGAGAGATTACACAATCCCTTATGCAAAATAGCCCAAAAGTTTTTGATCGGTTTTGAAATTCTTTGTTTTTATACCCATTAGTATGTTTTTGATAGAATAAGGAAGATTAAGTGATACTTATGAATTAGAGTCAGATAGTTGGAAATGTTTATCTAATTGTCATTCTAGATTTTATCTGTTTTGTGCATAAGTAATTACTCCTTCTAATCTAGTTTTGCTCGAGGACTAGCAAAAGGTAAGTGTAGGGCCTTGATAAGCTGCAGACTTATCATATTTTATGTATTATAGGAGTATATTAATTTAAATAAGGTTAAATAGATAGTATTTATGTTATATTATGCATTAAAGTATGTTATTTGTACAGACTTATGTTTTATGAGCTTTTTATGCAAGGAACGAATTCCTAGGCAATAATTCAAGTGATGCCGGACATGAAGCCGGATGTCTCTTGCACGACACAGGCATGGAATAGAAAAAGAGCTATGCCGGATATGTTGTCGGGTACTTTCCATCCGACACATATGTGAAAAGTCACCACAGTTGACCAAACAGTAGCAGTTATTTACGTTGACGTTTTGACCATTGCCGGGTACGGTGCCGGACGTATCCTGTCCGGCACATGCAACCTTTTGCCTGGCAGTTTGACCGTTAACGGTTATGAATATTTAACACGTGGTGCCAGATGACTTTCACCCGGCACATGGAGATTTTGTTGCCTATAAATAGGCCGAAGGGCTGCACTTATTGATACAATTCAACACCCCTATACACTCCATTCATATCTCCATTTCCGCATCCACTCCATTGTTGGTGACCAAGGAAATTCTGCAGATCCATCCACGCGAAGAAGAAGAACATCTTGTCGGGTTAACGCTATGACCATTTCCTTCTCCTCTTGTATTCTCTTCTTGTTGTATGTGTGTGGATGGTGAAGTAGAGATTCTTTTAGTTGTTGGTTAGGGATGAGTTCTTCCTTGTAAACACTTTGATCATTCAATATATATACTAAAAGTTTTGCTGAGATTCAGATTTTCTTATAAGGCAGAATGAGATCGCAACTTGTTCTCCTATCTTCTAAATTCTACTCGAGGTTCAAAAGACAAGAGTGCTTTGATTAAGGAGTCTTAGTGGTCTTTCAACCGTTGTTAAATGCATAGATGTAGATGGCACCACCGAAAGAGTTCAAATTACCTTATCCTTTTTCGTTATTCGGTCGAATACTGACGAGAGAATTGTTGGGTTCAAATTGGGTAGTGAGTCTTGTTTTCAACATTTGAGGCTAGGATAAAAAGTCACATTTTTTCATTCTTACCGGATCAAATGCCGGGCTTAGTAGTATGTCGGCATATTCAAAGTCTTTGAATATGCCGTGCGTCACTATCCGACACGTTCATTGTTCGGGTAATTTCATAAACTTGTTGTGTATTAAATGTTCATAGTGGTACTTAGGGTTGATCTAGTCCCGAATCATACATTACATAGGTTTTAGTTAGTTTCCTAATTCAGAGTTATTATTCAATTTCCCCCCAGTTTTAGAATAGGCTATTACCAGGATTAGGACTGACTTTCTAATAAGTCCCTTGGGTTTGATACTCTCGGTCGTAATCTACTCACACTATACTCCGATCGGGAATTGTTTGCTACCCGTATAGAGTTGTAGGGTTTATTTTCTTCTTTATTATTTAATTCTTTTATACATAGTTTTACCCTTACAAAAAATTCTGTAACAGTTCCTCTCGTATTTTCAATGGAATAGGTGGTTAATTTTGGCTCTACACCATGGATAGAGTTGTGGGATTTGAGTGGTCATAATTCAACATGCATAATGATTTCTACTGCGTTTATAGCCTGGTTCCCAGTGAATTATGAGAGTCTGCAATGGTACTATAATTATGTGTGGTCTATGGCTTGTAAGGTGACTAGTTACCTGATGAGAGGCCTTGTGATATTAGGATCTTGGGTAGCAGCTCTTATCTTTTAGTATTAAAAGCTTATGTAATAGTTATGTTCATGGGTGGTACTTTCTCTAGATGGCCTTAGGACTGTAATAAAAAGTTAATAAACTTCACTTTCGAAAGAAAACAAACTTTTGTATTAAGTGATTGAATTGCCATTATTTTATATGTATACTTGCCACGACAATTTTAATCATTGATAGGTAGAAGTCTAAAATTTATTAGTTGAATATGTAGCCGAGTGGAGGGAGGGAGAGCTCTCTCATCCCCTCCTTCTCCTTTTGACTCTTTTCCTGTTTCATGCAATACCTTCTTCCTCCTCTATCTTTCTCATTTCTCATCTTTCTCTACTTTCATCCTCCAAATCTCCCTTGAATTCTCCACAAATAACTTTGGTGTTACTACCAATGCATTGATTTCGTCGAGAGCTTCAAGATTAGCACAATATTTGTGCTTTTGGTGCAATGTTGAAGTGGGTTTACCACTCCCGCCATTGCTCCGATGACTTCACAACATGCCATCGCCGCCTGCCACCTCGCTGTCTCCTCATCGCCACCGTCTTGATGTTGCATGTTGCTTGTTGGTTTCAATAAATTATGGGAGCCTATGTTGCTCCTACTCCCATGTTTTTATATTTTTCCTTGGTTACATAATATTGTGTGGACTTTTTGTTGGTTCTTGCCTGTCGCTCAAGGCTCTTTGCTCTTTGGATTATTCCTATGGTCTAACAAAAGAGCAATGCGTGATTCACCTTGATTCCTGTAATTTGTCAGATGGCCCTAATGAAGTACATGATCTATTTTTGAAAAAAATAATTATTAGTTGAAAGGATCAAAGGGCTTGGCTGGTTTCACTCGGATCTAGAATTTGATTGGAATTTTTCTATAATATTAATAATTAGGTATTTTTTTTAAAGACAAACACCCGTTATGCATTAAATTAAAGTAAGGATACAATATGGGAGATCGTTAACCAAGTACATACAACTTTGTTTCTACCGATATTGCAATAACATGAGTAGTGATGTTTTTTGTGCGAGGAAGATAAGACCAACTCACTTTACCACAAAAAGAAGCAACATTAGAACATCTTGTAAACGATCTTGACTTCCATACGAACATCACTTGACTCATTCATAAAGTTAATCACAGATAGACAATCTAAATGAATACATAGCGCTCTCGTGTTGAAACTGGATCCGAGCATAAACCTTGAATAGAGCCTTAGCTTCAACGACAGTCTTTTATTAACTAATATAAGATACTACTACCTCCGTCCCGTCATAAGTGTCCTGTTTGCTTTTTGGCACGTTTTTCCATCTCAATATTAAACATATAATGTAAAATAATTTTATAAAACTAAATTTTGTATTATATAGTTTATCATGTAAGGAATCATATGCAAAACTTAAATTTTCAAAATTAATTTATCTTATATGTTAAAAATTGAAGTCAAACGACATATCCAAATAGTAAATAAGACGGTCATAGTGATATAAAGAACCGATTCCACTCCTTCGATTGAAATGCTTGCACACCTAGGGATAGGCTTTAGGAGGTCCAATAGATACTTGATCCAGAGGAGTCTTCATTCACTTTGTCATCCTCCTCTCTATAGTCAAGGTAGCAACCAATTGGTTGCCTAGGAAGAGGGGATCATCATGGATTCTTGCCCATATCAGAATCTAGTTGAAGTAATGTTCTTTTGGGGACTTCATCATGTCGACCCTCTGAAATACCGGAGCTGCTTAGACATGACTCATTTGGTATATGAATACAAATCATATTAGTTTTGTGTATGGAGTTGTATGTAATTTACATAATAGTGAGTTATAATTAGTAATTCATATATTTTCACTAGAAGAATTTTTTCTGTTTAATCCAAATATGTGTAAGTTTACTCGGTTTTCAATATGGTAGAGTATATTAGTGGCAGTTGAATGATCGGATTTGATATAGTATATGAAACAATAACGTGAGTATATGAGTATATGCTTACGTGAATAACTGACTTAGTAGTTAGTACTATATACTCCCTCCGTCCTGAATTGACCGTCCTGTTTGTTTTATGACACGTTTTTCCACTTCAATATTAAGCATATAAGATAAAATAATTTTTATAAAACTAATTTTGTAACATATAGTTTATCATGTAAGGAATCATATGCAAAACTTAATTTTTCAAAATTAATTTATCTTATATGTTATAAATTGAAGTCAAACGACATGTCCAAATAGTAAACATGACGGTTAATTCAGGACGGAGGGAGTATTACCTAGAAGCGTATATATTAAGAATTTTATGATTGAACCAAAATTCGAATTAACTATGGGTTTGAATGGTAAACAAATAGAATAGAGTAGGCAAATTAATGGTTCAGACATGATGTTCCTGAGGGGCCCTCCGAATATCACCATCCACTAACACCCCCCCCACCTCTCCTCCCTCCCACCCCCCCCCCCCCCCCCCCCCCCCAACTCACTCTGCCACCATGCCACCACCGCATACACCAATCTCGCCACCTTCTAACACCAGTGCAAACACCTTCCCCCACCACAGAACTCCCTCAACAACTCCCAGACACCTTCTACCACCTCAAAGGTCCCTCAAATCTTCCCATCCACTTTGCACATCATAGCACTTCCCCTCCAATATGACCATAGACAACCTCAACCCAGCGCGGAGGAAAAACTCCGGGAGCGACGGTGTTCATCGATAACATCAATCCAACCTCCAGACCCGATACCATTTAGAAACTGTTCGATAAGTTTGGGCCAATCGTGGGTATTCGCCTACCCAAGACTACCAGAATACACACAGGAACGAGATATGGGTTTGCGGAATACAAACTCAAGATGGAAGCGGACCAGGCGATTCTTGAAACTAACGGCCATGACGGTGGATGAAAATAAGTTGCAAAACAAATAGCATTCAACCGGCGGTTCAACACAGGAGCCCCGCCTCAAGGATGGACTCCGAAACCACCGCTTCTCGATCAAACTCGAGTCAACAGGGACCCTTCCCCCTCCGCGCAGTAGCCCACCTCCACCGCCGCAAGTTTCGTAGGGTCAAGGCATCATCAGCCTCGACATCTCGCTAATAATGAAGGAGAAATTGGATCGGGGAGTGGTGATTGTCAAGCCGTCACCTACTAGCCCGCTACGCATAAAACAGGGTTTGTCTGCCTGGAAAGACTATATTGAGGAAATTACATGTGGCACTCTCAAATTATGTAGTGGTGTTCAAATCCCACGACAAGGTCTGAATTCAAACAGTCATGCCAGAAGAGGAGTGTAGTTGGGAAGTTAGAGAATGGCAAACTTTATACCACCTAACCATTAGGCCTACAAGCATTGCGATTCGGGTGGTATCTCGCTACACGCCTGGTTGGAGCAATTAGTCAGAACGATAACAAGGCACCTGGGAGAATTATCGAAATTTTCTCGGATATGAGCAAGATCCCTAAACATTTGGAGGGGCAGGCGGAAATCAACACAACAAAAATGTCTATTATTAACAAGAAAATCGGGTCGGGTAGAAGTTGATGAAGGTAAAATTTACAATGTCGGAATCATCGAATACTGGTCCGAGCACTTATCAGCACCAGCAGGGAGAACAATCAAGAAGAGTCCTCGCCGGACCCACTGGAGGATGAAACGGAAAAAATGGATAATTTTCGGCAAGCGTTCTTCGGGGAAGTCTCGAACTTTCCCAAACGGCGTCGTATGAAAAGCCACATCTACACGTAACTCACTGCCAGAATACAACATCACTTCCAAAACAACACAGTGTTCCAGTATGGAACAGGAAAGGTGGTTATTTAGTGAGGATACGTGGGAAATGAGAATATTTTAGAAGGAATAATTACTGACGAAGGAGGGTGTTTTATTTTCCCCAGATCATCCCACCGCAAACGGCGGTTCTTGGCTACAGCTGGGTGTAGCCATCTTTGGCTACATTCCAGCACACCTGCATTTTATTTTTTATTTTTTGGTTTTGTGCCGCCAGCGCAAAGGCTTTTTTCTTTTTGTTTTTCTTTTTTTATTCATCATAAAAGTTTTGTAATTCTTATATATGTAACTTTTAATATATAAGTCCAAAATGAAAAAAATTATATCATTGTTCATCTAAATTCAAGCTCTTTAAAACAAGACCAATCATGAATATATTTTGACAATTTTTTAAAAAATATTTTACATGTATGGAGCACAAAATGTAAAAGAAACTTGTACAGATTGTCATACAAACCTGTACAAATGTCACTAAACATGTACATCCTCACGTTAAAACATGTACATCCTCGCATTAAAAACATAATAGATAGCATATAAACCTGTACGAATAATTAAATATGTACATCCTTAAAATTAAAACATGTACATATAAGGAAGAACACTTGTACAGACGGTATATAAACATGTACAGATGTTCATTTTAAAATATACATTCTCATAATTGAACATGTACATTCTCACATTTGAACATGCCATTCTCACATTTGAACATGTACATCGTCACATTAAAACATGCCATTCTCACATAAAATATGTACATTCTCACATTAAAGTATAGAACGGTTTTCAATAGATTACCCTACCACTAAAAACACCCCAAAATAACCCACCCTAGGATAGCTAAAAACGTCGAAGGCATTTTTAGGGTTTGTAGTGGCGGGTTTAGGGTCTAACAACCCTAAACCCGCTACCACAAACCCTAAAAACCTGTCGAGTTAGTTACTACAATATAAAGTACAGAACAAATTCCAAATAGATTACCCTACCCCCAAAACACCCCAAAACCCACCCCAGGATAGCTAAAAACGTCGAAGGCATTTTTAGGGTTTGTAGTGGCAGGTTTAGGGTCTAACGACCCTAAACCCGCTACCACAAACCCTAAAAATCTGTCGAGTTAGTTACTACAATATAAAGTACAGAACAAATTTCAAATAGATTACCCTACCCCCAAAACCCACCCTAGGAAAGCTAAAAACGTCGAATTCACCATTTATTACTTAATGAATCATAATATCTATTTTAATGAATCATAATACAAAATTAATGAATCATATTATCATTTTAGTGTATTGTCGTATACACGTAAAAATAATTTTTAAAAAATTAGTCAAAACATATCAATGACTAGTCTTGTTTTGAAGAGTTTGAATTTAGGTAACAATTATATAATTATTTTCAGTTTAGACTTATATATTAAAAGTTATAACAATTTAAAATTTTTATAGTAAAGGGAGAAGAGTAATAAAATATTAAAAAAGAAAAAGAAAAAAAGAAAGAAAAACAAACGCACCCAACGCACTCAACGCGTGGAAAGGAAAAAAAAATACTGCGCGAGGAGGGAGAGGCGTGTGTGTGTCTCATCTCCCAAATTACAAAATTTTTCAGCATGTAGCTATCTATCGCTACGAACAGCTAAGTATTTCATCCCATATATTCCATCCGATTTAATTACTTGCCAAAAATCTTCTTTCCCTCCTAACGCCCTCTTCGGATCTCGCGCCTGTCTTCTCCCCCATGTTGGAACGAGGGAAAAATATTGTTTTCAACTACTGACATTTGCACCCCCCTCGTCCATCATCTCTTAGTGGGAAACACAATCATTTTGCCTCTCAAAATTCTAACTCTGAATTCTTCTCCCCGACAGAATTTCTCTCACCCGTTGCATCCCCTTTTACCCTAATATCCTCTCAATCATTACCTTCTCCTTCTGCCTCATCTCAAACCCTAGCGCGCAACCTCACTTCACCACAGACACAAAACTCCAACCAATCACCTTTCAGTCGCGCCTCTCTCTCCCCCTTTCTCCTGAAATTAACCTGGAAGTCGTCCTCTCCCCATGCATCCAAAGTAAACAGATTACTTCCAAATTTGGGCCTAAAAAAACCCCAGTTAGCCCCAGCCCAAAAATGCCTAGATTTTGGCAGAAGTATTAATTGTCATTATCCAAATCCTGATGTTGCTATCCAGAATTTTAAGCAAATCCTTAGACGAAGAAATAGGGTGGAAAAGAGGCAGAACCTACACTCCAATGGCAAACATCATTTATTTTCAAAACATCAGAGGCATCAACAGGAGAGAGAAGTGGGCACTGTTAAGACAAGAAGTACGGGAATCCATAACAGACCTCATAGGAATTATGGAGAATCACAACACTTGACCTCTAAATGAGAAACTTAGACTTTGGGGACAGTGCAACAATTCAAACTCAATCGAAGTCCCTGCAGAAGGTCACTCGGGAGGGCTCCTAGTCATGTGGAATCCTACTTGCGTTAAAATCCAAAAACTCCTCTCACGGCACTCGTTGGGTGGTTATTGAACTTGTTTATGCAAGGAAAGCTATGTACGATGAACTACTAGCTAAAATCCTTCAATAAGCTCATGCTAGTGGCTGGAGATTTAACTGAGGTAATCAAAGGAAGTGACCGAAAGAGAGAGAGAGAGACTCGGTTTGCACAAAGGGAACGGATGACCTGCATGAATGGTTGCAACATATGAGTCTCATAGAAATTGATCTCATGGGAGTTAAATATACTTGGAGAAACAAAAAATCTATGAGTCAAATCGACCGGGTATTTGCTCAAGTTGAATGGCACACTAACTTTCTCGGGCTCATGCTCACGGCAAACCCATGGCGATTAGTGACGTTACATCTGCCTTCTCACATAGTTATGTCCTCTAGAAATCTTTTTTCCTTAATGTATTCTTAGCTGCTTTTGTTACGATCATTGGTGAGAAAGGCTCATAGCCACCGTATTGCCTCATGTAACTGGTTTTAACCAGTAACTTATAAAAAAAAAGAATATAGTCGGCAATTTAGAATGGGTAGTGGAAGAGCACTACATTGTAATTACAAGCTAGTATATAAGTCTGCCATATAGTAGTTGAATGTAAATTATATAATTTAATTTGAAAAATAAAAGAAATTTTAAAAATTATATTGATTATGTTCTAGCCGTTGGATACCTTTTACTTTCTCTCTAAATGATTAAATTGCCTCTAGATAAATCAGGGACATTTTTTTGAAATCAGAATATGATTAATATATGTTTAAGATTACATAGGATGAGATCAATCTCATAACAAGCCAGATCGGTGAGCCTAGGGGGTACCAGCCATCTAAGAGCACCCGAATGGTGTCTAAACCAAGAGATCCATTCTGACTGACTTGATTGATCTAACAAACTCAAAACTAAAGATCAACTTAACATAAAGATTACGCTTATAGAAGAGAAAAATTTCCAAACACTGAACCTTAGACGAAGCCCTTGAACTAGAAATATCAAGAGTATTAAGCCGTTTATTTTTAGGGTAGGACAAAGCTAAAATAAAGGCAGAGAAACATTGAAAAACTAAAGCAATGTCAGTAGGCCCTAACATCAAAACGCCTAAGCCGTGTCGATGCACATGCAATTAGGGAAACAGGGGCGTCAAACCCTAGAGGGGCCGGGCAACCTCGCTAGGGAAGATCCAATATCTAAGCGACACATGACCATGACAGTAGTAGAGGGAGCCAAAGCACAAAAAAAGTAGAGAAAACCCACATGCAACACCAGTCGACTATTAAGGTAAATCGACAAAGAAAACCCACACGCAGCACCAATCGATTGCTCGGACAAATCGACAGCAAGATGGGGGGAAGAACCTTGGCTTGCCGACGCCACAAGGCAAGATCCTGGCGACAGGGCGGAGGAACTTTGGACTGATGGTGGAGAAGGAGGCTGCAAGGACCATAAAAACAGTGCGAGAGAGCATAGAGAGAGATGGGACAGGAGGAAAAGAGGAGAGTGTGGAGAGCGCGGAGCAGAGACTACCATCAGCTTGGTAAAAAAGAGGAGGCTAAAGATCTAGAGGAAGAGAATGGGCACCACATCAGTGAGGAACAGGAGGAAAAAGAGAAGTAATGGTGTTATAAACGGAGCAGAGGGCGTGAAGCGCTACATTGCTACTAAGTTCCAGTATTGTATTGTTATGTTTGTAAAATAAGAGTAGGAAAATAACCCGTAGGTTGTATATCGTATTAAGGAGTGTATATATCCACGAGAGTGTACAAGTTTAAAATGACTAAGATATCCCTATACATTTAACATCCCCCCACAGTCGAAACCGGAGGTTCCCGGGGGCAGAGACTGAATCAAAATTCAAGGAAAAAGGATGTGGGAAGTCCCTTTGTCATGATCTCTGTGAACTGACTAGTGGTGGGAACGTGCAAGATGCAGGCTTGTCCTAATGTAACCTTGTCTCAAACGAAATGAATGTCAATTTCAATGTGTTTGGTGCGTTGATGTTGGACAAGATGGGAGGCCATGTAGACGGAGTTGATGTTGTCGCAGAAGACAATAGTTGCTCTTGTGGGTGGTGTGTGGAGCTCGTGAAAGAGCTTACAAAGCCAACAGAACCCGACAATGGTGTTGGCGACGACACGGTACTCGGCCTCGGCACTCGAGCGGGAGACAGGTGGTCTGGTGCTTGGATGACCAAGAGATGAGGCTGTGGCCGAGGTACGTGCAATAGCTGAAGGTGGAGCGACGAGTATCAAGGCACCCTGCCCAATTCACGTCAGAGTAGACAGTTAGTTGGTTGCTAGAGCTGGGGACCAGTTGGAGACCCAGGGATAGAGTCCCTTTATGATAGCGCAGAATACGCTTGAGAGCGGTATAATGAGCTTCGCAGGGATCATGCATGTGGAGGCAGTATTGTTGGATGGTGTAGCTTATGTCAGGGCGGGTGAAGGTGAGATATTGAAGAGCGCCTGCAAGGGAACGATAAGGTGGTGGGATCACTAATTTTCAAACCGGTGGTGGAGTTGAGCTTGGCATTGGTATCGACCGTCATTTTGCACGGGTTGCAGTCACGCATGCCAGCTCACTAGAGGATGTCAGTGGCAGATTTGGTTTGATTGAGGTAGAGGCTGGAGGAGGTATGGATGACGGACACTCCAAGGAAATAGTGGAGGGGGCCGAGATCTGTCATTGAGAATTCGGAGTGTAAAGCGGTGATGATTTTATTGAGGAAGGGGTTGGTGGATGTTGTAAGAATGATATCGTCCACATACACGAGAAGATGGGCTTGGTGATTGAGACGACGGAAGATGAATAGAGAGGGGTTGGTGCGGCTCCTGGTGAAGACGAGGCGTGTGATAAAGGTGGAAAAACGGTTGTACCAAGCGCGTGGGGCTTGTTTGACGCCGTAGAGGGCCTTTCGGAGGCGACAAACATGACCTGGGAGCTTAGGGTGGACAAAACCGGGTGGTTGTTGGCAATAGACAATCTCGTTAAGGGTGCCATGAAGGAAGGCATTTTTGACGTTGAGTTGGTGAATTGGCCACTGTCTGGTGATGGCTAAGGAGAGAATGGTGCGAATAGTGGATGGTTTGACGACAGGAGAGAAGGTTTCGTCATAGTCGAGACCGGCTTGTTGAGAAAAACCACGAGCGACCCAACAGGACTTGTACCGAGAGAGGTTGCCGTTTGCGTCATATTTGTGGTGAAATATGCATTTACCGAAGATGACACTGGCATGGGGAGGTTGGGGAACAAGATCCTAAGTATGATTATGGAGCAAGGCATCGTACTCATCTTTCATTGATTTAAGCCAGTGAGGATCCTGAAGTGCAGCCTTGTAGGTGCCAGGTAGAGGGGCGGTAGTGGTGTTGAGATCATAGATTATTTTGGGCTTGACGATGCCAGATGTGGATCGGGTTGTCATTGAGTGGTTTGGTGGGGCGGGGTTGTGTGTTGGCATTGGCGGGATGGAGGGACGAAGTGGTTGGTGATGTGTAGAGGTGTCGATGAACATGGAGATGAGAGACCGAGAGGTTGGGTTGTGTCGGGGTGGGTTGTAGTTGTCATGGACGGGGAGGGGCACATGGGTGGGCTAGGATTGGATGGTAGGATAGTGGGCTGATTATGAGTATAGGGAAGGGAACATGTCGAAGAGAGGTAGGTAGGTGGGTCGAGATCATTGTCGGATGGGTTTGAATGTGGTTGGGGAGTGGTAGGGCCAGATAGGGTAGAGGGTCGTGAGGGGAGAGAGACAGATGGGAAGTGACACGTGGGAAGGGGAATGTTATGTGAGGTGGGTGCGATAGTGAAGGTGCGGGAGAGAGACTGATGGGTTGGTGGGGTAAAGTCCGAGGTTGAGGAGATAATGATGGGTGGTTGAGGAGATAAGGGAGTTTGTTGTGCTGAGTGGGTGGGGGGAGATGACGGGGGACTCCTGGAATTCGGGAGTGCGGGTGTTGAGGGATTAAAAAAAAGTTTATTGAGGGGAAGGAGGGGAGGTTGTAACACCCCTACTACACACTTAATAATACCGAAATCACAGCAACGAACAACTAAAACAATAACTAACATGAGTGTTACCGCCTACCACCCACGGCTAACAGGCAAATACATACAAATTGTACCGGTCTGATGATCAGACTCCCGAGCATAGAACTAAAACCATAAATACATAATATACAAAACCGAGTATTCAATTACAACCCATCACTTTATACCGTCAATATAACTACCACTGTAACTATCACTGTAAGACAACTGCATCCAAACATTATATCGCCACGGAGCACATGCGCTTCCCGGGCCAACATCCAAAATAATCAAAAGTATTTCATGACCTAATATCTATAGTCACTCCGCTTCTTCGATCAACATCCTGCAAATAATATGGAGCCCCCGAGGGGGTCAGCAACCCTTGGCTGTATGGTTAACGCGCAGCCCATCGGCTACCGGGATACGCGCAACTATTTGTCATGATAACATGGCGTTGATTTAAACATTCAACATATATGTGACATAGCAAAAATATTGCATAGCACAACAACACACATAGTGAGAACTTTTCACTTAAGAAACAAACCATGATGGTTAGTCAACATTAAAAGCCTAGAGAATGATTTCACCCTCATGTTAAGCTCGTTACACAAACTCGTTACCGTTCTGTTAATCGAACGAGTAACTTAACTCAAAGATGGATCGGATATAGTGACCCGAACACACCACAAACACACATATTTCCCCCTAGACCGATCATCAGTCAGAATAGGTAAGCTTTGGATAAAGCTAGTGGGAGATCGAACGCCAAGAAGGAGGACAACCTTAACATTAAAAGAGTCGAATTTGATGCAGATATCTACTCTTATACATACACGCGCGACCGGACAACCGGATTCCTCACCCCCAGTACACCTGTTAGAAGTCCCATTGTCGGGGCTTGACACAACAATTCACAATAGGAATATAGGTCTAGTTAGACACATAAGGAGAATGAGATATAAGTCGTTAATGCAAACCACAACCAGTTCATACATAGCTGTGGTTAGAACGCTCCTTAGGATGGAAACGTTATAACCGTATACCGTTCTCGTGCGTTACCCTAACACTGGTTAGCTAGCAATTAGTATGCATTTCGAGGTTACCGGTATCGGTACGCACATGCCACAACAACACAACAACTGTAAACTCATTTCATGGTTTAATCTTATAAAGTCGTAAACACACAGAAAAGTAAACAACACACAAGCCGGTGTAAACCGATAGGCAACAGACTGCAAGAAAACCATACCTTGGTCCCTGCTGCATTTGTTTTCCACCGTTGAAGAATCCTATACACATTTAGTAACGTCGGTTAATTAACGTACTAGTCCGTTGTTAACTTATTATTTCACATATCTAGTTTATTTTATTTTTACCCTTTGCTATAACTTTTCACCTTTTAAATTGTCATTATAACACACCTAACATGTCTTAAACAACCTTATAGTGTCATTACTAACTAATCCCCATCATTAGACATCGTTTTATAATCTTAACAAAGATTTTTAAGTGGTCCGGGACTTGGTCCTTAACTAAGGTCCCGGACCTACACTTAACAAAACTCTCGGATGCATTTTATGTAGTGGTCCGGGACTTCATACTGATCTTAAGTCCCGGACCAACACTGGCTAGAAATCCTCAGGGGTAATTCATGGGGTGGTCCGGGTCTTAGCACAAGACCTAAGTCCCGAACCAGAGTGGCTTATGTATTCTCGGCCCGTTTTAATGCATGGTCCGGGACCTTACCCTAGACCTAAATCCCGGACCACTGCTACAGATTTGCATATTTACATTTTCCAAGTCTTGTTGCAATGGTTCTCCACATCCATTATGTATATAAGCTTCCCAAATGATCTTAGGTATATTCTAATGCCAAAATATCACCTTAAACTCACCTAGTTCCTTGTACAACTTGTTACTCAATTTCTTACCAAATTCATCAACACTTGTAATATTTTTCATTAAGTTTCTAAGTGATGTTTCTCACCTAAGATAACAACTATCCCAAAATTCTTTGTCACCACCATAACATCATCTCCCAAGCATCTTTTCTTACTAACCAAAACTCCTTTAAATTTCTCCACAAGTTTATACCTCCTCCTCTTACAAGACATTATTTTTCTCCTTGTCTTGGTGTATCCCAAAACACCCATTTGATTCCTAAATCCTTCCTAGATAATGCCTAAATCCTTTAGCACTCTAGAACACCTAAATATACGTTTCTTCTTTAGTAAAACACTATCCACTTCTAACACCTCCTAGTTCTCCAAAACTTAAAAAAACACTTAGAACATCTTGTGCATTATCCAAATTTTTGACATGGGTTCTACTAACATCTTGTTACACAAAAACACATAGTTTTCACCAGTAAACATCCAGAACACTTAAATCCACCAAGAACATTATTATACACAAAACACCCAATTACACTACATCACAAATGGTGATATTTAAGTTGCTTGGCACTTAGGCCCTTAAGTTGCATAAACCATAAACACTGAATTTCCATATATATTGCCTTGACTGCAAATACACCCATCATCATATATGCCCTTTAATAATCTCTTGAGAGCTTTACTAACTTTCACCATGGCTCCTTAGGTAGTTTTAATAGGCAATATAAGTTCTTTTTTTTCTTAAGACATTAAAACTACATTAGGTTAGCACATTTACCTCTTTCCTCACAACTTTCACACTTGTTTTTCCTAGCTCTTGCTTGAGTAGAAATCGGCAAGGCTTTGATTTCTTGTCAACCTTCTAATCAATATACAAGCAAGACAATGAGCATTGAAGCTTCATGCTTAAGCTCATTTATAAACCCTAATTTACATATTGTCTTGAAACATTAAGATGATTGTTTTACCTTGGTATTGGAAGAGAGTTTGAATAAGTAGCAAGAGAAGACTCCACCAAGCCCTTGGAAGATTAAAATGGAGCTAGAACAAGGCAAGATAAAGACACCATCAATGGTGATTTTCGGCCAACATCAAAACAAGAGGGAAATGAAGTTTTCTTTGGTTTTTCCATACCTTGAAGCAAAGGTGATCAACAAGGCATGAAAATATAAGCTCAAGCTCCTTCAATGGTGGATCTCCATGGCACCGAAATGGGGGTCTTGAAGATTTGAGAAGACAAGGTTGAAGAGATTGATGAGACTAAGAGAATGGTGGTCTTAGAATTTGATTTGGTAAATGGAGCTAGGAATTACAAGAGTTTAAAGATGGAGAATGGTGTGTGAGCTGTAGCAAGCCGATGGAGAAAGGAAGAAGAAGGATTGGAGACGGTGGGAAATGAAGAAGGAAAGAAGAGAATGAAGAGAAAGGTAACTTGTAAGATATTTAAGCTTAAAGTAAATAGTAACTTGCTTTATCAAATTTTTCTTTCTTATTAAACTAACAAGGGGGATGACTCATCCCTTGCAAAAACCGGTCCCCATTAAGTACTTAAGGGTATTTTAGTCTTTGTTGACCAATTAACTTACTTATATTGACTTATGTTATAAACTTGCACTATTTGGTTACTATTCACTAAATAAGGCACATAATTGTGAAATTTTTGATTTCCCATTGATTTAGACTTCCTAATGTGATACTAAGTAGTACACATGTTAATTAAAGAGTAATGATGGTCATTTAGCCATTCAAAACCCATTTACAAGACAATTTTTCAAAAATGTGCTTTAAGACTCCTTAAAGCACATTTTGTGTTTTAACTTGTTTTCAAGCTTGGTTTTCTTTGGTAATTGGTTTAATATGTTCATTAACATATAAATAAGGTCTTGGTAAGCTTATTAGGTCTTAACCAAACTTATCCCAAGCTTAGAGTACATTTTTGCCCATATTGACTTTGGGTATTTATTTATGTTTACTATGGTTTAAATTGTTTATTAATGTTTCTAAGGCACTTTATAACCTTATTATAACATGGTTTAATGTTTAAACAACATACTAAGGTTTGGGGTATTTCAATCTACCCCCCTTAAAAGAACTTTGTCCCCAAAGTTCACATTTCCCACATATCTTTAATATTAGAACATGGGGAATACTTATAAAACAATACTTTCATAACAACATTAACAACATACTTACATAACATCGGACACAAGGTCCAAACAACATAACATCATTCAGACGCAACAGTCTGTAACATAACCACATAACAACATAACATAGACAATGTATTTAAATACATGTCGTACACACATAACCGAAACGGCTCTACCCCCCTTAAAATAGGGGTACGCCCCGTACCCTATATATACAGACACTAAGAAGTAAACAATGACGGGTACTTCGCCTTCATCTTATCTTCCAGCTCCCAAGTGGCCTCCTCGACGTCCTGGTTAGACCAGAGGATCTTCACCAGTCTCACAGACTTATGGCGAGTGTCTCGAGTCTTAGTGTCCAGAATCCGTACGGGAGTTTCCACTGATCGCATGGTCGGCTCTAAGGTTAGCCTTTTAGGCTGAAGTACATGAGACAGATGAGGCATATATTTCTTTAACTGGGACACATGAAATACATCATGTACCTTGCCCAGCGCAGCAGGTAAATCAAGCCTGCAAGCTACCGGGCCTATCCGCTCCGTCACAACATAAGGTCCCACATATTTCGGGCTCAACTTGCCTTTCTGGCCAAAACGAAACACTCTCTTCATGGGGAATACCCTAAGAAATACCTGGTCGCCTATGACAAACTCCAGGTCACGTTGTGCACATCGGCGTATGATTTCTGTCTGTCCTGAGCTGCCTTCATGTTAGCTCGGATTTGACGTACTTCTGCTTGTACTTGTTCTAGATACTCTGGTCCTATAATGACCGTCTCACTCGACTCATCCCAGCATAATGGCGTGCGGCATGGTCTTCCGTATAAAGCCTGGAAGGGAGACATCTTGATCGAAGCATGGTAACTGTTGTTGTAGCTAAACTCGATCAGATGCAACCTATCAATCCAGCTGGTCTGAAAGTCAAGTGCACATGCACGTAACATATCCTCTAGCGTCTGGATGGTGCGCTCACTCTGACCATCAGTCTGCGGGTGGAACGCCGTACTCAACTTCAGCTCGGTACCCAGCGCTTCTCGTGTGGATTTCCAGTACCTCGAGAGGAACCTGGTATCCCTGTCAGACACAATCGTTTTCGGCACCCCATGATGTCTTACAATCTCTCTGTCGAAGAGCTCTGCTAGCTTCGCCACCTTCCAAGTGTCCTTCATCAGAATGAATCGGGCCACCTTGGTCAGTCGGTCAACAACAACCCAAATCATATTCAGACCTCCCCTTGTAGGCGGAAGCCCTACTACGAAGTCCATGGAAATGTCATGGAACTTCCACTCAGGCACTGGCATTGGCTGTACCATACCACCAGGCCGTCGGTGCTCAAACTTGACCTTCTGGCAAGTGAGACACCTCAACACATAATCGTTCACATCTTTCTTCATTCCATTCCACCAAAAATATCTTTTCATACCTTTATACATCTTTGAAGCTCCGGGGTGAATCGAAGTAGTAGAACAATGGGATTCACTCAGTATGCGCTCCTTCAGCTCAGCGCTACTCCTCGGAATACATAGTCGGCCATTAAGCCTAATCAGGTCATCATCGTGGAGTCAGAAGTCGTACTTCTGACCCTCGAATGTGCCATCAATAAGCTTCTGCCTGATCTCTAACATATACTGATCCGACATCTGAGCACTTCGCACCTCTTCAACCAAGCTAGAATGAGAGACTAGCGAATGGAGAGAGTGTGCTCGGCGACTCAGTGCGTCAGCTACCACATTTGCCTTACCTTCTTTGTACTGCAGGTTGATGTCATAGTCATTCAGAAACTCGACCCACCTTCTTTGTCTCATGTTCAACTCTTTCTGAGTGAACAAGTACTTCAAACTTTTATGATCTGAATATATTGTCACGCTTACCCCATCCAAGTAATGTCGCCATATCTTCAATGCGAAGACAATGGCACCCAGTTCTAAATCGTGGGTAGGGTAGTTCTCCTCATGCTTCTTTAGCTGCCGGGAGGCGTACGCTACGACCTTCCCGTGTTGCATCAACACACATCCCATACCTCTTCCTGATGCGTCGCAATAGACCTCAAAACCATCTGAACCGTCTGGTATAGTCAAGACCGGTGCAAAGGTAAGAGCATCCTTGAGACTCTGAAAAGAACTCTCGCAGTCGTCTGTCCACTCAAATGGTGCATCCTTCTTCATTAAGGAAGTCATCGGCTTCGAGACACTGGAGAAGTCCTTCACAAATCTCCTATAATATCTTGCCAGACCGAGGAAGCTCCGGATGTCGGTAACTGTCTTCGGTCTAGGCCAGGTGCGTACCGCATCTATCTTTGCCGGATCGACAGCGATCCCGGCCTCAGAAATCACATGACCAAGGAATGAAACTTGGTTCAACCAAAACTCACACTTAGAGAATTTGGCATACAACTGATTCTTTCTTAATGTTTGTAACACATTCCTCAGGTGGCTTTTATGCTCACCCTTGGATCTCGAATACACAAGAATATCGTCGATGAAGACTACCACTGACTTGTCCAACTAATCTTGGAACAAGCGGTTCATTAGGTCCATGAACTTGACTGGTGCATTGGATAAACCAAATGGCATAACCGTAAACTCATAGTGACTATATCTAGTTTTGAATGCAGTCTTCTGAATATCACCTTCCCGGATGGCAATCTGATGGTAACCAGATCGTAAGTCTATCTTGGAGAATACTGATGCTCCTTTCAACTGATCAAATAAGTCGTCGATGCGTGGTAAAGGATAACGGTTCTTCACCGTAACTGCATCCAGCTCTCGATAATCAATACAGAGGCGGAGACTACCGTCCTTCTTCTTCACGAAGATTTCTTCTAGAAGGGAGACAAGATCGGTTGTTTGTTGAGGGATTAAAAAAAAGTTTATTGAGGGGAAGGAGGGGAGGTTGTAACACCCCTACTACCACAGTAAGTGTTTGATTACTAGCACTAGTTTGTTGTTTGTGTCGTTTCTCTTCTTACTTTGGTGTGTTGTATGAAGATTTCTTCTAGAAGGGAGACAAGATCGGTCCCTTCTATAGCTGGAACTTCGTCACCTTCAAGAGTGGGGACGAGAAAATCAATTACTACGATACGATGGATGCAGCTGTCGATGCGACCGAGCAGCTCTTGGAAAATGCTCCCTTTCCTACGAAGCGCTCTAGGCAAGAGGCCAGAGATGACCAAGCTGGTCATTCGAAGAAAAAAAAAGGCTGGAATCCCCCAAACGTGCTAACGCCGGATCGCCAGGTACTTGGCACGTGAGCCCCGAGTCCGGGCGCCGTGTCTTTCTTCCCCTCACCCCTGGTTCGGGTCTAGACCTTTGTTCTCGCCTGGGGCGGGAGTCTGGTCATCCGACCCCGATTTGCGAGCAGTTTCCTGATTTGTCGGGTTACTTTTCTTCAGATCCTGTTCAAGAAAATACTTTGGAGGCCACAGGACTTCGCACCGACCTTCCGGCCGAACCAAGTTTCGATCAATCCCTCCTTCTTTCTCGGTCCTTTGCTTTTTTCAGTGCTCTTTTGCCTCCGGCTGTCTGTACTTGTTCCTTATAGTAATGAAATTACGTCCGGTCTTATTACTGCGGCAGTCTCTGTTCCTATCAAGCAAAGACTAAAGGAGAAAACTACATCAAAGCCAAAGGCTCCACAGCCAGGGACATCAGGAGAGGAACAAACCTCTGACAACCCTGAGGCCTCAGCCCCATTCTCCATTGATGTCGCTACGGTCAAGGATGCAGTGCGGGAAAGAGCGACGGAGTATCGGTAGGTGCCCGAAGATCCTGAGCTTCGGAGCAAGCAAAGAGAGGACATCATGGCCTCTTCTTCTTCCTCGCCTCCTCCTCCCGCCCAGGAGTCCTTTACCGGTCCCTCTCAAAAGGAAGGATGGTTTTACCACTGCGGGCACCCTATTCCTTTGATCTCCTGTGAATCCGCCAAGTATTCTGCTGTTTGGAAGGAGGCAATAAAGAGATCTGGTCATCCAGACAGGATCTTCGCCCCTCCGGCAACCGTCACTGCTACTAAGGAAAGGTTGCGGATGGGAGATGGGGGGGCAGATGCCATTATGCGACACTCTCTCCCAATAAAAGACGTATTTGACCTCATGTGGGGGGACATCTTTCAGGTTGGCGTACCCTCCTTTTGAATATCTTTCTTTGTGTCCCTTTCTTGTTTTGCTTTGCCTTTCCTCTTAATCTTGTTAACTGTGCTATTTGCTTCAGGTGATGTCCATGGCCCAAAGTGCTGAGGTTCACTCCGGCAACCTCATGTCCAGGCTTCGCTACGAGGAGAGCCGAGCTGATAACGCTCAAGAAGAACTGAAGCGGAGCCGTTCCTCTCATGATGCTTATATCGACCAGATCCACTATGAGATCGATCTCAAGGTGAAGGAGAGGACTGAGGCAATAAACAAGGATCTGCGGCTATCTCGGCAGGAATGCACCCGTCAGCGTGACGAATATGAGCTGCAACTGAAGAAACTCCAAGAAGAAAACTTTTCTTTGAAAATCCGGATCCTACAAGCCGACAAAACTTTGATAGAGGTATGAAACGGTCTTTCTTTTGGAAAAGATGAGCTGGCTCGGGCCTTCTCTGATCTTAGACATTTTGCTGAATCAGGTGCGCTCTGCTCACCGGAATGAAGTGGCTTCCCTCCAGGCCGATAAGACCTTTTTCTATGAGGAGAGGAATTCTTTTAAGAAGGATGCTGAGGCGCTTGAACTAGAGAAGCAGGCTCTTCAACGAGAGAATGAGGCCCTTGTAGAGGAAAAGGGAAAGCTCATGCAGGAGCTCAACTGTTTATCGGAGGAAAAGGCCGCACTGGAAGAGTAGTCAGGGTCTTCCTTTGAACAAGAGAAGCAGTCTCTGCTCCGGGATTGCTCTACCTTAGAAGAGGAGAAGAAGGCCCTTGCTGCGGAAAAAATTGCCTTGACAAATGAGAAAACCCGGCTGGAAGAGAGGGTGAAAGATTTGGAGAAAGCCATGTCTCGCCTCCAAGTTGAGAATGCTGAGTCGTCGAATCACGGTGAACCTTCTGATCTTGATTTTCTCGTTTCTTCCTTTCCTTCCCTTTAATCCTTATCTTTTTTGTGTTCCGGTCAGGTTTGAGCTCTGCCAATCTTCTGGAGCATGTCCGGAAGCTGAATGGTCGGGTGAATAACGCTAAAGAGGAGCTGTCTATAGCCAATGCTCAACGTGACAAATATCGAGCCCAGGTCCTGACCCTTGAGTCCAAGGTGGCTAAGCTCATGTTGTTTTCACGACAATCTTAGGAGGAGAAACAGAAGCAAGGCATCATTAATGCTCATCTTAAGGAATCTTTCGCTTCCCAGTGCCGCAAGATAGTCGATATCTGTCAGCAGATTGTCTCGGAGCATTTTCTTGAGAAAGGGTAGTTATTGGACGATGACTTGTACAACAAGCTGGACTTCAAAGCTGTTGCCCAGAAGTCTAACTTCTTCGAGGAGCTCGAGAGATTCTGCCGCAGTCCCGGAGAGACATGCTTTGGCGCTGGCCAAGCCTCCTTTCTTCCGGCCGGAAGCAACATCCAGCCATCAGCCGGAGGGGTGCAGCGTATTTCTAGGAGATCCAAATCTTCTGAAAGCGTAGCTGGTAGTGGCGACAAGCTAGCTGCTAAAAATAGAATGGGGGTTTCTTTCTGTTTTTAGAGGGTTTTTTTTTACATGTATCTTTTGTGTTTGCAAAATTTTTGTACTTATTACACTCTTGTAAGTGTTTTTACCCCGCTCCTGGGAGGAATACAAGTCATACTTTTTACTATCTTTGTTTACCTATCTGCCGAAGCCGCCGGTTTCTTATTGTGCTTTAGGGCCTTCTCTTTTTATTGACAGAACCTTTGTTTTAACCGAATCTTTTCTTTCAAAGTACGACTGCCTGCGGATTTTGGCCGGATTTTTCTTTCAAAGCGTAAAAGCCTGCGTCTCATTGGCCGGTGCTGACTTTCAAGGCATGATAGCCTGTGGCTCATTGGCCGGTGCTTACTTTCAAGGCATGATAGCCTGCGGCTCGTTGGCCGGTGCTTACTTTCAAGGCATGATAGCCTGCGGCTTGTTGGCCGGTGCTTACTTTCAAGGCATGATAGCCTGCGGCTCGTTGGCCGGTGCTTATTTCAAGGCATGATAGCTTGCGGCTCGTTGGCCGGTGCTTACTTTCAAGGCATGATAACCTGCGGCTCGTTGGCCGGTGCTTACTTTCAAGGCATGATGGCATGCGGCTCGTTGGCCGGTGCTTACTTTCAAGGCATGATAGCTTACGGCTCGTTGGCCGGTGCTTACTTTCAAGGCATGATGCCTGCGGCTCGTTGGCCGTTGCTTACTTTCAAGGCATGATAGCCTGCGGCTTATTGGTCGGTGCTTATTTTCAAGGCATGATAGTCTGCGGCTCGTTGGCCGGTGCTTACTTTCAAGGCATAATAGCCTGCGACTCGTTGGCCGGTGCTTACTTTCAAGGCATGATAGCCTGCGGCTCGTTGGTCGGTGCTTACTTTCAAGGCATGATAGCCTGCGGCTCATTGGCCGGTGCTTACTTTTGCTCTTTTTCAAAAAATAATACCTCTTTATTTAGGAATCATAAATTTTACACAGAATTTTTTCAGACATTCTCTGTGCCAAGAATGCGGCAATTCGTACCCTTCACCATTTTTTAGGTGGTATGAAGCTCGTCCCGTCTTTTGGTGTATGGTGTACGGTCCTTCCCATTGGGGCTCTAGCTTCTTAGGCAGCTTAACTTCTCGGAGAACCAACTCTCCTGGAGCAAAACTTCGCTCTTTTATCCTTTGGTTGAAATATCGCTCCACCTTGGATTTATCTTTCGCCATCCTTATTGCGGCGGCCACCCTAGTTTCCTCGAGGAGGTCTAGATGGTCCTGTATTCCCTGATTGTTGACTTCTTCGTCATATGATTCCCATCTTATTGATGGTACCACAATTTCCGCCGGAATGACAGCCTCTAAACCATATGTTAGTCTATAGGGTGTTTTTCCTATCGGCCCCCTTTCTGTTGTTCTGTATGACCAGAGGACCTGGGGTAATAGCTCTGCCCACTTTCCTTTTCTCTCATCGAGTTTTTTCTTTATTGCCTTCACTATCTGACCATTCACATTCTCAACTTGCCCATTTGCCTGAGGGTGCGCCACTGATGCGAACCTTAAGCCGATCTTCCATTCTTCACAGAATTCCCGAAAGCTCTCACAATTGAATTGCGTTCCGTTATCAGTTATTATTGCCTTTGGTACGCCAAACCTGCATACTACATATTTCCAGATGAATTCTTGTGACTTTCTAGCTGTGATGGAGATAGTGGGCATTGCCTCAATCCACTTTGTGAAATAGTCGATGTCGACATATATGAATTTGAACCTCCCTGGTGAAGCTTCTGGGAATGGTCCCACAATATCTAATCCCCACATAGCAAAGGGGATTGGGCAGAGGATCGATTTTTGTTCTGCCGGAGGATTGTGTATTTTGTTTCCGTGTTCTTGACACTTGAGACACTTTTGTATATATTCTTTGCAATGCTCCATCATTTTTGGCCAAAAGAATTTGAGCCTCAAGATTTTATGCGTTGTGGTTCTTTCCCCTTGGTGGTTTCCACAGAGCCCATCATGTACCTCTTTTATTAGTTCTGCTCCTGCGGCCACGTTAATACATTTCAGTGCTGGCCTTGCGAAAGATCACTTATAAAGCTGGTTATTCTCAATAAAAAAGGATGCGGCCCGCCTTTTTATTATCCTGGCCTCCTTTTCTTCTTCCGGCAACTTTCCTTGTCGTATGTAATCCATGATTGGAGTCATCCAGGATTCTGTCTTGTCACTCGATTCTATCATAAATACTTGAGCCTCATCTATACTTGACATAGTTTTGACTTCCAGCCATATTTCATTGGGTACTTTTTCGGCCATACTTGCTAATTTTGCCAAGACATCAACCTCGACGTTCTCCTTGCGAGGAAGGTGTTTTAGCTCACATCTTTGGAAATTTGCTTTTAGCTCCTAGACCTTGAGCAAGTACTTCCATAGCTTTTCCTCTTTAACTTCATAGATGTTGTCATTTTGCCTTGCTACCAACATAGAGTCTGAGTATACTTCTAGTTCTGCGAAAAGTAAAATTTTATAAGCTTTATTTTCAACAGGATTTTATAGGAAAGAAAGAATAGAGAGAGTATCCTCCTATGGAACCTGTTGCCCCTAGGGCAGTAGCCACCTCCAAACCCTGGATAAGGGCTTCGTATTGAGCTTCGTTGTTGGTAACATCAAAGTCCAGCCGGAAGGCGTAGTTCAAGCTTTGTCCGTCCGGCGCTTGTACTACTATTCCAGCTCCTGCTCCATTTTTGCATCGGGCTCCATCGACTAAGATGATGTATGGATTCTGGGGCCGTTTCTCCTCCTTTGCAAAGTTTGTTTCTGTTATGAAGTCTGCTAAGGCTTGGGCTTTAATCGCTGTTCTGGGCAAGAAGTGAATCTCATATTGTGTTAGCTCTACTGTCCAGCTCACCATTCGGCCAGAAGCATCTGGATTGTTCGCTATTTGCTTGAGCGGCCAATTGGTCCTGACAAAGATCCGATGTGACTGAAAATAGGGCCGTAATTTCCTTGATGCCACCACTAATGCAAACAAGATTTTCTCTATGTTAGTATACCGTCCTTCTGTTGGGCTTAAAATTTTGCCGGTATAGTAGACTGGTACCTCCCTTTTCTCCTCCATGATCAAGACAGCTGCAACTGCCCAATCTGTTGCGGACAAATAAAGGTAGAGGTCTTGGCCAGGGGCAGGCACACCCAATTTAGGCAGATCCCGAAGCATTTCCTTGATCTTTTCGAATGCGTCTATGCATTCTTGTCCCCACTGGAATTTGCTGTTCTTCCTTAGAATATTGAAGAACGGGATTGACTTTTCCTGAAGCTTGGAACAAAACCTGCTTAACGCTGTGAGTCTCCCGTTCAGGGCTTGGACATCTTTGATATTCCTCGGAGGAGAGAGGTTGAAAATTGCTTGACTTTTTTCTATATCGACTTCAATACCTCTCTGCCCGACAATGAAGCCAAGAAACCTTCCTTTAGTCACACCAAACACACATTTCTCTGGATTCAGCTTGATTTGGTATTTGTCAAGGGTATCGAATGTTTCCTCTAAATCTTTCATGTGTTGCTCTTTTGATGGGCTTTTTACGACTATATCATCAACATAAGCTTCCACATTTCGGGCAAGTTGTTGACAGAATACCTTGTCAATCATTCGCTGAAAGGTGGCCCCTGCGTTCTTCAGACCAAAAGACATTACTCTGTAGCAGAATGTTCCGGCTGAAGTGATAAAGGATGTTTTTTCCGAATCTTCTTCTTTCATCTTTATCTGATTATAGCCGGAGAATGCATCTAGAAAACTTAACACAGAGCTCTGAGCAGTTGAAACCACCAACCTGTCTATTGATGGTAAGGGATAGAAATCTTTAGGACATGCCTTATTTAAATCTGTGAAATCCACACACATCCTCCATTTTCTGTTTACTTTTTTTACCATTACAACGTTAGCCAGCCATCGTGGGTATGCTACCTCCCTGATGAATCCGGCCTTGAGGAGTTTTTGGACCTCGGTTCGTGCAGCCAAATCTCTTTCTTCCCCTATTACCCTTTTCCTTTGTCTAATTGCCGGATGCTTTGGGTCTACCCTGAGCTCATGCCGGATAACGCCTGGGTCTATTCCAGGCATTTTGTCCGTGCTCCAGGCGAATGTTGTCCTTCTTTTTTCCAGGAACCTCATTAGGTGAGTTTTCTCTCCACTATCAAACGCAGTTCCTATTTTAAAAAAATTAGAAGGGTCAGATTTTAAATGTACCTCTCAGGGGGGGTCTTGAGTTGTTTGACGTCCCTTCTCTTCTTGATTCGGCTCCGGGGAAGAAGGGCAACTTTCCCTTGAATTCCTTTTGTGACCCTACAGTTTTGACCATCTCCTCACTAGGAAGATTGTCCATGATGTGGACTTCACACATTCGGGCCATCTTTTGGCTTCCCCTTATCGTAACCACCTTCCCATTTGTGGTTAAATATTTCAATTTTAAATGATGAGTGTTGTGTATGGCTTTGAAAGCATTGATTCCTGGCCTTCCGAGATACATGTTATATCCAGACAGACCTGGCACAATAAAAGCTGTGAGTTTCTCCGTCCTCCTTTCATCCCCTTGACCCAGGGTCATAGTAAAATCTATACTGCCAGAGGACGTGGTAGAGACCCCTCCTACAAATCCTCCTAGAACCGCCGAATATGGCTTAATCCGGTCCTCAGGCACTTCCAACCTTTTAACCGCTTCGGCTGATATGACATTCGCTCCGGCCCCACTATAAATCAGGATCCCCTCCATCATTCGATCGTTTACTTGTGCACGAATGACAAGTGGATCGTTGTGTGGATATAGCACTCCATCTTCATCCTCGTCGGAGAAGAAAATTGGAGGAAAGCTTTCTCTTTTGGCAATCTTCCTTTCCGGGAGTTCCTGATGCACTTGATGAATGTGCCTTTTTCTTTCATTAGGGGTTAGTGGTCTGATAAGTCAGGAATTTACCTATTTCTAAAGGGTCTTTTGATGCCTAATCTGTTACCATTGACTGCTAAATTCCTGTCTTATGAGCACTTTTATGTTTCTTGTTTGCAATTGTCTTCTTTTATGGTTTTTGTGTGCTTTTTCAGATTTTTAATCTCAAAGGAAACACATTCCTATCACCAGTGGAACACATGGAAAATCAACAAACTGATTTGAGTCAAAGACAACAAACTCTCGAATTAAATTCAAGCATGGTCCGGGACTTGATTCTGGAGCTAAGTCCCGGACCACATTGTGACTCAAAATCTCGACCTGAATACAGACATGGTCCGGGATTTGTTGCATAACTTAAGTCCCGGACCACTATGAAGCATCAATCTCGACTGGAATTCAAATATGGTCCGGGACTTAATACACAACTTAAGTCCCGGACCACACAAGGAAAGGAGTCTCGACCTGTTTTAACACCATGGTCCGGGACTTTATACAAACCCTAAGTCCCGGACCACAAATCAGAAGCAACTCTCGACCTATTTCAGTAATACGGTCCGGGACTTCATACAAGACTTAAGTCCCGGACCATACTACTGAATCAGACTCTGTAGCGCCGCGAAAGTGAAGAAAAGAGAATAAATTCTCTTTAAACTAAGCAACCGCCCATCCACTACGTACTCTTTCCAGACCCTCATATCACTGCTACTACTTTCCATCTTCTAATCCCACTAAATCCAATTATCTCCCTAAATCCAGCATCATCACCCACTAAAACACTCACCCCTCCACTCACAAGTCCAGCAAGACACCACATGCTACGTATTGAGTTCTATTTATAGAACTCAATCCCATTGTTAAAAATCACACAATCGGGCTGGAGAGTAATACTCCACAACTCCATTCTCAGTTCATCTCTCACGTTCCATTCACCACCATTTCCATTAAACACCATACACATTCACAAAATCTGGAGAATACAAGCAGCTCGGGTCTACACTATTTCCTGAAGAAGGAGCAGGAGAAAGCACTGATCACACACCAAGACTCTACTGCAGAGTCTTAAATCAGAGTTTCCTCTTTTCCTCTTTAATGTTTTTCACATATTTTTGCAGTATTTTCATTTCCATGGCTGAGTAGTTTCTATAAATTTCGGTTTACTATGTAATCCAAATTCTGAGGTTCCATTATCTTTGTGATTTACCATTTTAACAGATTAAAGTGTTGTCCCTTATTTTATTATAAATCTTGTGATTTGGCCAATTACTGGATTTTACCTGTTTATCTGCTTATAAGTGAGAACTGCGGTAGATAATAGACAACAGGAACACACCGGTTAATTTAGAGATGGTAATTCCTCTAGGATATTAACTGATCATTAAACTGGATTATTCTTAAAGCGTGTTAGCAATTATAAATTTGTAACGAGAGTTAAAATTTATTAGCTGTTAATTAGATTCCACCGAGCGAGGGAGACCGAACGTGGAATAATTCTGATCTAGGATTTTAATCTAGATATCGGTAAACACACTGAGAAAGGAACCGGAAGAAATTGGAGGATTAGTAAACCGGAATTTTCCTTCTCATTAATTCAAAAACATCATTGTTTTGCTCACTGTTGCTCTTGCATTTATTACCCTTGTTCTTATTTACAGTTTGCTTCAGTACTTAGTAATTCAAACAAACAAAACCCCCTGTTACTTGAGTTATTTTACTTTGTTTTGATCTTAAATATTAATCAAACTAAAACGCTGCCTCCCCTGGATTCGATAACCTGGAGGGACACTTCTAGGAAAACTTGCTATAATCGACCGGTATTCTTGCCGTTAGGTTTTTACCCAACAAGTTAATGGCGCCGTTGCCGGGGAGGCACGGTTGCTTAGTTTGATTTTTTATTTTTTTTGATCTTATTTAATTTATTTTCTTTTTGTTTTTTTCATTTATTTTGTTCCTTTAGAAACTGCATTACTATCAGTTATCTGATCTTGGTTTATGGTTAAAACTCGTTCTGTAGGAGACCCTGAATTCGAAATGAACCAGAAATAGAAAGAGTAACAAGAAGGATTCGAAGATTAGAGCTGGATCCTCCAATTGTTCAGGAGGTTTCCAAAAGATTCACCAACAGAAGGAATTGTTGAAGAAGAAATTCTGAACAACTCCTCAAGAACCAATATGGAGAATCCGGAGAGGCACATGAGGGATTACACCCGCCCAAGCGTTGAAGGGCTTGTCTCACCAATAGTAATTCCTGCGTTACCAGCAGGGGAGCATTGGCAGTTCAAAACGCATTATGTTACTATGGTCATGAATGCACCTCAGTTCAGCGGAACAATCACCGAAGATCCCAATGTCCACCTCACCACTTTCATAAGATTGGTGGGAGCTTGTTCTACATCAGCTTCACAGGAGGTGGCTAGACTGACTCTCTTCCCATTCTCCCTGAGGGACAGAGCTGCAGATTGGCTAAACTCTTTGACACCCAACAGTATCACCACCTGGACAGAGTTAGCAAATGCATTTTTGGCAAAATATTTCCCTCCTTCTCGGATGCTGATGATGAGAGGAGAGATCACCAACTTTAAACCGTTCACTGGTGAGACATTATCTGAGGCTTGGGAGCGTTTCAAAGGCATTGTGCGCAAAGTACCACACCATGGCTTGGGAGAGGAGGTAATTTTACAGTCCTTTTATAAAGATTTGGATCATTCAAGTCGTTTGTTGGTAGACACTTGTGCAGGAGGAAGCCTCATGGAGCTACCAATAGCTAGAATCAAGGAACTATTGGATACCATTGCCAATGCATCCAATCAGTGGGGAGGTGCGAGAACAGGAGAAGCAGCACCGAAGAAAACCGCTGGAGTCTATGAAGTAGATTCAAATACTTTCTGGCGCCAAGATGGAAGCAATGTCAAAGCAGTTTGAGAAGATGTGTGCTATGATGAAACCTCAGTCAAGCGCCGCTGTTGTGACCGATTCCTTCCCACAGTGTGAGTATTGTGGTAGAAGTCCCAACATGTGCCAGTGTACTTCTCAGCAAAATGAAGAGGTAAACTATCTGGGAAACAGGCAAGGGACCTTCTACAACAACCCAAACAATCAAGGATATCAGCAACAGAGTCGTTACCAAGCTGGCGGTAACAGCAATTACAATCAGAGACCTCAGCAGCCATATAATTCCTCTTATCAGAAGCAGCCACTGCAGAATCAGCAAGTGCAGAATACAGGTGCTGGTGCATCCTCTAGTATGGATGAAGTTCTGGCCAGAATGAATGATTTCATCACTGTCAACACCAAGAAATTTAATGAGCTAGAAGCTTTCAATCAGGAGCAGAGGACCTTCAACAATGATCAAAGGACATTCAATAGGAACATCGAAACTCAAATATCTCAGATATCACAGCAGTTAGCTCAGCGCCCTTTGGGTTCTTTACCCAGTCAGTCAGAACAGAACCCGAGAGAGCATGCCAAGGCATCACTTGAGAAGTGGTACACAGCTTGAGCCGGTGATTCCTGAAATTGAAGCTCCTTCCTAATGTTAAGCAAAAGAAGAAACCACACCGAAGACTCTCAGGAGGAACCGGTTGAAAATGAGGTGGCTATTAGTAAGACTTCTAAGACTTCCACACCTCCACGCCGCACAGTTGATTAGCATCGGTGCCTTTTCCAAACCGGTTGAAAAAGAGAGACCTGGATGAGCAGTTTGGTAAGTTCTTAAGTATCTTTAAGAAACTAACCATTAACATTCCCTTTTCTGATGCGTTAAAGCAGATGCCGATATATGCGAAGTTCGTGAAGGACATCCTGTCCAATAGACGGTCCTTAGTGGAGAAAGATACTGTGCAGCTTACCGAGAACGTATCAGCCGTCCTTTCACAAAAGCTTCCACCTAAGCTTGATGACCCAGGTACCCCGGTCATACCTTGCGCGATAGGTAATGTGAATTGTGGTAAGGGTTTATGTGACTTAGGTGCGAGTATTAACTTAATGCCCTATTCAATATATCTGAAGCTTGGTCTAGGAGAATGTGAACCTACCCGAATTACTCTGCAATTAGCCGATAGGTCATCATCCTACCTAAAGGGTGGTAAGGGATTTAATTGTTTCGGTTGGCACTTTTGCTTTCCCTGCTGATTTTGTTATCTTAGACATGGAGGAAGACAAGGTGGTACCCCTTATCTTAGGTCGACCATTCATGCGTACAGCAAGGACCCTCATTGATGTTGAAGGAGGGAAGATTATACTTCGGCTACATGATGAGCAGCTTGTATTTGATATGACCAAAGCACTACCCACCCTTCTGATGTTCATGCTTGTTTTAGTTTAGATTGTATTGATACCTTGATGCAGGACTATTCTTACAGCCCCACGGAGCTGGATGCATTGGAGAAGTGCTTGGTAGAGTCCATAGAAACAGTTCATGATGATTCTGAAGTCTCTGCTGCAGCATTTCAGCTTGCTGCTGGTAGGCCATATAGGAAGAACTACAAAATCGAAGAGGAACCGCTGGACCGAGTTCCAAAGACACTAGCTCCTTCTGTGGACTCACCACCTTCCTTGAACTTAACCCTCTTCCTAGTCACCTTAAATATGCTTTCTTAGTTCCTCCATCTGATTTGCCTGTCATTATCTAACAGTTTAACCAATGAACAGGAGGAAGCCTTGTTGCAGGTTCTGAAGAGAACAAAGAGGCATTAGGGTGGTCCATTGCTGATATCAAAGGCATTGCCCCTACATTCTGCACTCACCGCATTTACCTTGAGGAGAATGACAAACCAGCAAGACAGCCTCAACGAAGACTGAACCCGCACATGAAAGAGGTGGTTAAAAAGGAAGTCATCAAGCTCTTGGATGCAGGTATCATTTACCCTATTTCTGACAGCGAATGGGTAAGTCCACACAGGTCGTACCTAAGAAAGGAGGTTTAACTGTGGTACCTAATGATAAAGGTGAATTAATTCCTCAGCGTACTATTACCGGGCATAGAGTTTGCATTGATTATAGGAAATTAAATGCCGCCACTAGGAAAGACCATTTCCCCCTTCCTTTCATTGATCAGATGTTGGAGAGGCTTGCAGGACAAGACTATTACTGTTTCTTAGATGGTTACTCCGGTTACTTTCAAATTCCAATTGCTAAGGAAGACCAAGAGAAAACTACTTTTACATGTCCATATGGTACTTATGCTTATCGACGCATGCCCTTTGGTTTGTGTAATGCACCAGCTACATTTCAAAGATGCATGACTGCTATCTTTGCTGATTTTATTGAAAAATGCATCGAAATCTTTATGGATGATTTTTCTGTCTTTGGACCTACTTTTGATTCATGCTTGAGAGACTTGGATTTAATCTTAGCTAGGTGCAAGGAGACTAACTTGGTGCTCAATTGGGAGAAGTGCCACTTTATGGTGCAGGAAGGCATCGTGCTCGGACATAAGATTTCTAAGAAAGGGATCGAAGTAGACAAATCAAAGATTGAGGTAATAGAGCACTACCACCACCATCGTCGGTAAAGGATGTCCGAAGTTTTCTCGGTCATGCAGGTTTTTATAGGCGTTTTGTTAAGGATTTCTCAAGATCTCTAAGCCTCTTTGTGATCTGTTAATTAAAGATGCAAAATTTGAATTTACAAAAGAGTGCTTAGATGCTTTTAATTTGCTCAAGGCTAATTTGGTTTCTGCACCTATTATTGTTGCTCCTGATTGGTCATTACCTTTTGAGATAATGTGTGATGCCAGCGATTACGCATTAGGGCAGCTTTGGGTCAGAGGCATGACAAGGTATTGAGGATAGTCTACTATGCTAGTAAGACTATGAATGAGGCACAAAAGAACTACACAACAACGGAGAAGGAGCTGCTGGCAATTGTCTTTGCATGCGACAAGTTTCGACCATACATTATTGGCAGCAAAGTCATTGTGCACACCGACCATTCCGCTCTCAGGTATCTCTTTGGAAAAGTTGATGCTAAACCTCGTTTAATCAGTGGATTTTACTTTTGCAGGAGTTTGACATTGAAATTAGGGACAAACCTGGAGCACAGAATGGAGTGGCAGATCACTTATCCCGTATGGAAATTCCAGATGATGGCAAGCCGATTAACGAGTATTTTCCTGATGAGTTTGTCTACACGATCAGTTGTCCCACAGACCCTTGGTATGCTGATATTGCAAACTACCTAGCCAAGGGCATTGTTCCTCCAGAATTGTCATATCAGCAGAAGAAGAAGTTCTTCTCCACAGTCAAGCATTACCTTTGGGACGACCCATTTCTCTTCAAGGTTTGCGCGGATGGGATGATTCGCAGATGCGTTCCTGATCCTGAAATAAGAGATATCCTTGATCATTGTCACTCAAGAGAAGCAGGAGGTCATTTCGGTCATGCCCGAACAGCCGCAAAAGTTTTGGAAGCAGGTTTCTTTTGGAAGACCTTGAACAAAGATTGCTATCAGTTTGTGTCTACATGTGACCAGTGCCAAAGGCAAGGGAACCTATCTAGACGTCATGAGATGCCCTTGAATTCTATATTGGAAGTTGAACCATTCGACCTTTGGGGCATTGATTTCATGGGGCCGTTCCCATCATCACAAGGTAACCTCTACATCTTGGTGGGAGTAGACTATGTTACAAAATGGGCTGAAGCAATAGCAGCACCAACTAATGATGCAAAAGTAGTGCTCAAATTTTTGAAGCGGAATATATTCACTCGTTTTGGTGTTCCGCGAGCAATCATTAGTGATGGAGGTACCCATTTCTGCAACAAACAATTTGAAGCCCTTCTACAGAAATATGGCGTACGACACAAGGTCTCCCTACCATATCATCCACAGACAAACGGGCAAGCCGAGATTACAAATAGAGAAATCAAGTGGATCCTTCAAAAATCTGTCACCTCTTCTAGACGCGATTGGTCACTCAAGCTAGATGATGCTTTGTGGGCATATCGCACTGCCTTCAAAACCCCCTTAGGTATGTCTCCGTACAAATTGGTATATGGCAAGGCATGTCACTTGCCTGTAGAATTGGAGCATAAGTCCTTTTGGGCCATCAAAGCATTAAATTTTGACTTACAAAAGGCTGGTGAGAAGCGCAAGATGCAGTTGTGCAATTTGGAGGAATTTCGAGAGGAAGCATATGAAAATGCCAAAATCTATAAGGAAAAGACGAAAAGGTGGCATGACAAGCTTTTGGTAAAACGTGAGTTTAACGTTGGAGATAAGGTGCTTCTATTCAACTCCCGTCTGAAATTATTCCCGGGAAAGTTGAAATCTCGCTGGTCTGGACCGTTCACAATCACAAGTGTCTCGCCTTATGGAGCCATAGGTTTAATCAATGCGGAAGGGGAGACTTTCAAAGTAAACGGATCTCAGTTGAAACACTATCTCAGTGGTGACATCGCCGAAGTCCATTCGGTGATCACGGTGCATGATCCTCCATACTGATCTTACATTACACGGTCTAGCCAAAGACCGAAAAGACGGGCAGCTCATTGGGAGGCAACCCAATCTCTTTTCTTCTATCTTCTTGATTTTCATTTTAATTCATGATTTTACATATGCTAATTCCTTTGTTAGCTGTTTTCCTTTAGTTGTTTGTTGTCACAGTGTAGGATGGATGAAGGAGGAGAAACAGAGTCCACATAGGAAACTCTTCGGCTGAAATAAACAGGGTGGTCCGGGACATGATACAAGACTTAAGTCCCGGACCAGAGGCCATGGCAACTCTCGAACGGAAAATAGGGGTGGTCCGGGACTTGATCCAAATCTTAAGTCCCGGACCCCACGTGAGAACATTTCCGAGAATTGGAGATATGGTCCGGGACTTTATACAAATCTTAAGTCCCGGACCCAAAAAAGAGGCACTCTCGACCTATTTTAGCATAGCGGTCCGGGACCTCATGCAGCATCTAGGTCCGGACCAACGAAGCTTACGAAAAAAAAAAATGAAACACGGTCGTCGTCATTCTCGCGCCTCTCTTCAATCTCACTCAAATCCCTAACTCTCTCGCTCTCGCCTCCGCTCTCACCTTCTCTCGCCCAATCTCTCCAACACCTCAACATCACCGCTCCGCCCTGGTTCTTCGCGCCACCAACACACCACCCACCCTTCCTCTCTTCCGACATCGCCAACACCACCCACCTTGCTCTCACTTTCGCACACCACACATCACGCCTCCAGACCACTGTACCCAACCCACGCCCCATCGTCACCGCCCACCTCCATCGACCTTGCTCTACAACCGCACCAACCACCACTCCACTCCCTCGCTCTCGAAGTCACACCACATTGTCACCACCAGCCACCCCTCTATCCCGTTGCCACCACTCCTCTGTCGCCTTCAAACCACGCCCTCGCCTCCGCCTTACAGCCTAACACCCACTCCCTTGCTCTCGTTCGCAATCTCCACCCAGCTCCCCATTCGAATCCAAACACCGCACCACTCCCTTTGTCACCACCCTCGCCTTCTCTGTTTATCCACACCAAACCGGTCCCTCATCCAACATTCCAATGGCACCAAAGCGCGCTCGAAACAACACTGCCGGGGCTTCTTCTTCATCAGACGCTCCTCCACTCCGGGTCCGGGAGACAGTCGATTCCGACTTCATCAATGAAGCGGCTAGGAATTGGTACCATGCTCGCGAGAGAAAAATACTACCTGAAAGGTCAGTGTGTCCGACCTTAATTGCTGAATTTGATTTAGAAGCACTGTTTAATGCACGTGGATGGGTACCTCTGTTGACTCGAGGGGGGAAATTCTACCCGAGACTAGTAAAGTTGTTCTATGCTAATGCAACGGTGAGTGATGACGGGGATACTATTACTTCTGTGGTCAAAGGAAAAAATATCTCTGTGGATGCTCTTGGCATTAGGCGTTGTATGAACTTGCCCATAGCTGTTCGGATGCCGACTGCGGAGAATAGGGCTAATATGCAATTATTAACTCGACAAGCTAAGGCACACTATATTAACTTGATCCCGAAGTCCAAAATCGGCAGCGTCGGAATAACCGGGACACGCAGGTTGTCACAGGGGATAAGCTACCCACCCCTAGAGAGCGTCTGCTTTTAGGGATACTGATGTCTAATGTTCGCCCCCGGGAGTGTGCCGATTTGAATGAATATGACTGCTGGCTTATGCGTTACATCCTGGACGACGCCTATGCCGCTGCAGGGGTTCCTCCTAGTATGCATCGCATCATCTTTACTTCTATGCGCCGGGTGGTTCAGACCGATCATTCCGCCTCTCTCCCATTTCCACACCTCATATACTCGTTACTGGCTGCCAAAGGGGTAGATGTGTCTGATGAGGAGCCTCAGTACCCTCGATCTACTCTCGATATGACCATGATGAGATTCTTCCAGTGGGAGAAGAACGACGGGCAGTGGGTGAAGCGCCGACGCGCTGCACGCGCCCCGAGTTGCTGAGGCTGCTGATGAGGCTGAGGCTGTTGATGAGGTTGAGGCCGCTGCTGATGCTGCTGGTGGTGAGATCCCGGACTTCCCGATGCCTGCTGATCCGGCCCCGGGTTATGAGCAGTTGCTACACGAGTTCAGAGACTGGAGGGGGACCGCTACAGCACTTTGACGGCTTTGCGAGTCGTCTGGATGGGTATGGTGAGAGGCTCACATCTTTAGAGACCCGTCATACTGAGTACGAGGCTCGACAGGCTGCTCAGTTTTCTGAGTATCAGGCTCACAGGCTGCTCAGTTTGCTGAGTACCAGGCTCAGCAGGAGGCCCGATTCCAGGCTTATGATGAGCGCTTCTCCCAGTTAGAGTCGTGGCGCATGCCCCAGCGGTAGTCTATGATTTGGTTTATGCCCCCTGCTACATCAGTTCATCTATCTTTTATTGCACTTTTTGATTTTCAGCTGACGTTGACGTTTGTGATGTTTTAATGTCTTTTAGCTTGCTAGGTTGCAACTTCTGGTGACCTTCGTTTTCTTTTTGGATTGTTGTTGTTAGTTTGGTACTCCTGCCACTTACACTTCGTGGTTATGTTCACTGCTTTCCTTGCAAATATCTTGTCTGCTGCTTTGTGATATTCAAACAGGACTGCCAACATTTTGTGTGCAATATCGAAAGAAAACAAAGGAGACTCTGCCAAAATTTCCACAACCCCCCTTTATCATAAGTGTGGGGACATCATCTTCATTGATTATTCAGGGGAGTCCTATTCTTTCTTTTGCACTATAATCACATTCTAGTAGCAATGAGGACATTGCTATTCTCAAAGTGTGGGGAAGTAGTAAAGGGGGTTGCACATCTAATTATTTGTTTTCTGTGGCTCCTGACTATACTTATTTTCCCTTCACTAACCTTTGATGACCCTCCACAAAATTTTTTTTTTAATTCGACATACTTGGTTTTCAGCTGTGGTCAGATGCATCAGTCAGGAATAACATACAAGTAGCAAACATTTTTGAGATTTAATCTGAAATTTCGGTCATAAGAACTTTGGTTATACTGCTTGGATTGTCGGTTTTGGTTAAAATTTACATCTATTTCCTTTAATAAAAGGTGAGACCATTGTGTGACTATTTTGTTTGAACTAACTTGGGGCTTTTGGAAAGTTTTGGAATGAATGGAAGGAAAGGACAAAGGCAAGGTACTCCTCTAATCTACTCTGAACCGGAACAGACCTCTCCCATTCGGTAATTAAGCCCATGGAGTGCCTCATCACTCATCTACCTAAGATCATCTGATCTGGGATAGAAGGCCCAACACCGCTACAAGGATGGGGAGAAAAAGTCTGAGGGGATGAAATGAATAATGCTTACTCAGAAAAATTGGAAGGAAAGTTCTTTCATGCTAAACAGTTTATTGCAAATTCTTCCTTGATTATGAGTATGTGGTAATGAAAGGTAATGTGGAATATGACATTACTTCTTGCCCCTTGTCGTCCAATGAATTGTGGAAAGCAAATGGAAAGTAGAGCCCTGAGTAAAGTTAGGATTAAATAGTTATGATGATAGTCTCATGCATTTGTCAAACACTCTATCTTCACTGTTTAAGAAAACTTGCAGTACTAATCGCTGTCTCTTATGACTGTTTTTCAGCATTAGACTTCCTTGAACATTTTCCTGACCTGATAAATCCCCGCTTTTGGAAATTTTGGTACTTTTTGAGTGCAGTAATTGCTTGAGGACAAGCAAAGGTTAAGTGTGGGGATGTTGATAAGTCAGGAATTTACCTATTTCTAAAGGGTCTTTTGATGCCTAATCTGTTACCATTGACTGCTAAATTCCTGTCTTATGAGCACTTTTATGTTTCTTGTTTGCAATTGTCTTCTTTTATGGTTTTTGTGTGCTTTTTCAGATTTTTAATCTCAAAGGAAACACATTCCTATCACTAGTGGAACACATGGAAAATCAACAAACTGATTTGAGTCAAAGACAACAAACTCTCGAATTAAATTCAAGCATGGTCCGGGACTTGATTCTGGAGCTAAGTCCCGGACCACATTGTGACTCAAAATCTCGACCTGAATACAGACATGGTCCGGGATTTGTTGCATAACTTAAGTCCCGGACCACTATGAAGCATCAATCTCGACTGGAATTCAAATATGGTCCGGGACTTAATACACAACTTAAGTCCCGGACCACACAAGGAAAGGAGTCTCGACCTGTTTTAACACCATGGTCCGGGACTTTATACAAACCCTAAGTCCCGGACCACAAATCAGAAGCAACTCTCGACCTATTTCAGTAATACGGTCCGGGACTTCATACAAGACTTAAGTCCCGGACCATACTACTGAATCAGACTCTGTAGCGCCGCGAAAGTGAAGAAAAGAGAATAAATTCTCTTTAAACTAAGCAGCCGCCCATCCACTACGTACTCTTTCCAGACCCTCATATCACTGCTACTACTTTCCATCTTCTAATCCCACTAAATCCAATTATCTCCCTAAATCCAGCATCATCACCCACTAAAACACTCACCCCTCCACTCACAAGTCCAGCAAGACACCACATGCTACGTATTGAGTTCTATTTATAGAACTCAATCCCATTGTTAAAAATCACACAATCGGGCTGGAGAGTAATACTCCACAACTCCATTCTCAGTTCATCTCTCACGTTCCATTCACCACCATTTCCATTAAACACCATACACATTCACAAAATCTGGAGAATACAAGCAGCTCGGGTCTACACTATTCCTGAAGAAGGAGCAGGAGAAAGCACTGATCACACACCAAGACTCTACTGCAGAGTCTTAAATCAGAGTTTCCTCTTTTCTTCCTCTTTAATGTTTTTCACATATTTTTGCAGTATTTTCATTTCCATGGCTGAGTAGTTTCTATAAATTTCGGTTTACTATGTAATCCAAATTCTGAGGTTCCATTATCTTTGTGACTTACCATTTTAACAGATTAAAGTGTTGTCCCTTATTTATTATTATAAATCTTGTGATTTGGCCAATTACTGGATTTTACCTGTTTATCTGCTTATAAGTGAGAACTGCGGTAGATAATAGACAACAGGAACAGCACCGGTTAATTTAGAGATGGTAATTCCTCTAGGATATTAACTGATCATTAAACTGGATTATTCTTAAAGCTGTTAGTAATTAATAAATTTGTAACGAGAGTTAAAATTTATTAGCTGTTAATTAGATTCCACCGAGCGGGAGACCGAACGTGGAATAATTCTGATCTAGGATTTTAATCTAGATATCGGTAAACACACTGAGAAAGGAACCGAAGAAATTGGAGGATTAGTAAACCGGAATTTTCCTTCTCATTAATTCAAAAACATCATTGTTTTGCTCACTGTTGCTCTTGCATTTATTACCCTTGTTCTTATTTACAGTTTGCTTCAGTACTTAGTAATTCAAACAAACAAAACCCCCTGTTACTTGAGTTATTTTACTTTGTTTTGATCTTAAATATTAATCAAACTAAAACGCTGCCTCCCCTGGATTCGATAACCTGGAGGGACACTTCTAGGAAAACTTGCTATAATCGACCGGTATTCTTGCCGTTAGGTTTTTACCCAACATGGTCCTACCTCAGAAAAAAGTCCTGTGATTTTTCTTAGAGAAATTTTTGTTAGCTTTCTTTTGGGAGAGGGGGTTTGCTGTAAATAAAATGAAAAAAATGAAAATTCCATTTCTCTTATTTCGTAACGCGATTTTTGACAACAAGGTTTATGCAGACTCATTACTAAGAAGCTTGTTTCTTAAAGGAAAAAGAGAAAAAACTTTTATTTCCCTTCTCTACAGACCTGTTATCATACCAACCGATTTGCCAGGGTCAAGCCTGGGGTGAACTTCCTCCTCCTGCCGGCCTCATGGTGCATTCTAGGCGCTGCCCTGCTGGCCGCCGTATTGTCTCTATGCTCCGGCTTGTTGCTTTCCTTTCCTCTTATTTTCCTCAATAATCCGGAGTTCTTTGGCCAGGGTAACACAGTTCACAGTCCGGTGGCTGGGTTTCCATGGTATTCGCAGAATGCACCTGGAATTTCTCCCTACGGCGGCTTTCTTGGTTGAGGGAGGTATCCTTCTCTTACTGCGGCAGCATACTTTCCTGGGTCGATATAGACAACGGTCCTCGCCCCCTGATGCTGCGGCTCCTGAGAGGAGGATCCGGCGGTTGACTTGTAATAATATGGTTTGTATCTCGATCCCCCTCTTCCGGCATTTCCACCTTGCCCCTCTTTCTTTTCTGATGCTTCTGTATTTTTGAAGCTATCTGCTAGCTCCTTAGCCTTGTTTTCTGCTATCTCAGATTTCAAAAAATCATGGATCATTTCAGCTAATTCTCCATGAGTTTTTGGTGCCTTTGTTGCAATTTTTCCAGCAAGCCGTGGCTGAGCCAAGCCATTTCCAAAGGCCTTAATCAAGATATTCTCATCGATGTCATCAATTTCTGCGACTTTCTTATGGAAGCGTTCTCTATACTCCTTCACAGTTTCTCCCCTTCGCTGCTTCACATCCATCAATTCTATTGTCTCCTTCTTAACCCTCTTGCTTGCGGCGAAGTATTGTTGAAATTCTTCAGTCAGCTGTTTGAAGCTAGTGATGGACTGCGGCGGCCATGTGGAGATCCATCCCAACGCTCTTTTTGAAAGCGTTCCCGGGAATAAGTTGCAGAGAGCGAGGGAGCTGATCCCTTGAGTATTCATGGCAAACATGAATTTCTTAATATGCTGGGCGGGATCTCCTGTCCCATCATACTTCTCAATCGTCGGAGCAACGAAATGCGGCGGGAGCTTCGCTTTCCTTATCCTCTCCGAGAAGGGGTACATGCTCATGTCTATCGGGTCTTCTTCCATTTCTTCCTCGCTAATGACTGTATTTTGCTTTCTGATCTTACTTTCTTCGCCATTACTGCCCCGGAATCCTTGTTTTCTCAACTGCTCTATGGCCTCAGTCATTTCGTCCCACTTCTTCTGATATTCCTCATCTCTTTGCATTAATTCTTGTTGTAGAGTCTCGTTTTCCTCTACAATCTTTTCGTCAATCGATCTGACTAGTCCCTTCAGCATATCCTCGAGATCTTTCTTGGAGATGGCTTCTGGCATTTCAGAACTCATTTCCTCTTCGACACGATTGTTATCCTCGGTAGTGTTCTTCGGTGTTTTCTTAGATCTTGGAGCCATTTCTCATATTCATATCCTGCAAAAAATACCATTAGTCATTTCAGGATTTTCTCTACGAACGTCAAAGATCACTTCCCTGCTTCTATGTGGTCTCGTGGTTGCTTCTTGCTGTTCGATTCCCACAGACGGCGCCAAATGAAACAGTGTACTGCATCCTAATCCAATTTGATCTGATTCACTATCCTACGTAACCTGGTCTCGACTACAAAATCTGGCAAGGGAGGAAAGAGAGAGAGCCTTTTGAGCCTTTTGTTAGAATCAAGTTTAAGTCTGATTGCCCAAATGTCACGTGTCATATTTCATGGGGGTACACTCCTATTTATAGAGTTTTTGGGCCTGGACTCATGTTGCCAGCCTGTATTTTACATGTATAAGTACGGTTTTGCCCTTCCCTAACATCTTTGGCCAGCCACAGACGGCCGGCCATACTACATTTTGCCTTTCCTAAGTCTACTTTCGTCCGGCCGGAGACGGCCGGATGCCTTATGTATTCTTATTTCCATCCGGCTAGAAGCGGCCGGATCCTCCATGTGTCTTGTTTGGCTTGGTACCATTTCTTCCCTTCTCAACCGTCTAACCCCAGCCTCTTCGTAAAAGATAGCAAGATAAATGTGCGTGAAGCTCCAGAGTCGAACAAGATCGATGCGTCCATGCCATTAACTAGAAAGGTACCGGTGAGGATAGTGCCGCTTCTGCCGGCTTCTGCCTCATTACAAACACCCAGTATACCTCCCATTCCGAGTGCACAGCCTAATTCATTGGCAAACTTATAAGTATTTGGTAATAACACGGTTGATATACTCCAAAACAACTTCTTTTTATTCATTAACATACTCTTTACACTACAAGTTGGTTTACATTGCTGACAGAACTAGCACATACAACATCCTTAGCATACATTGACTTAACTCATTACATAATCGCACAAGGCTTAAAACTGTCTGAAGGTCAAATCCAAACGTCCCGGTTTCATATGTGTGGCATTGATCATTGTCGAAGGTGCGGTATTCAGTTTGATCTTCTTGATACCGTGGTATAGCATCCTTGACGGTCCACCCAAGATTAACACATCTCCTGACTTCAACACTAATTTCTTTACGAGATCACCACGCTTCAGCTCGCCATACACAAACACTGCGGTATCACCAATGGACCAAGACACCACAGGTACTCCCTTACTTAGAGACTCGGGTGTTTCATTCTTATCTTGGTGTAAACCTAACCGTCCACCTTTCTGGTAGAAGTTCACAATACACAAATCTGCTTTCACACTCGGAATTGGATCCGATTTAACTTGCTGAGCAATTCCCACGGCATGGTTAACGACCGCAAGGAACTCCTCGGGTATCATCGGTACTGTTGCTCCGTCCTCAGCTCGCACATCTCGATATGTCTTGGTGTAAGGGTTTCAGTCCTTACCCATGCACTTCATCTTCAACTTCATTTTTGATCTTCCCGGGTACTCTGGTGTGTAGAAACCACCAGGTGCTGCTCCTAGCTCACTACATCACCGGATGATGTGGATTTGTGCTTCGGGTGTCAGGTATCCGCTTAAGAGTATCATACCTGGCTGGATAACCTGACATTGCTCCATTGGGTATGTGGTGATGCTGATGGTTGTCTCTTTGGGGTTCGGTGTGGGTGGGATTAGATAACAAATATTGAAGGTTGCTAAGGTTTAGAATTACCTATTTTAGGTGACTTTCACATTATACTTCAACTCATTACTTATATGATTGTACATTTATACTCACTAACACACATGCATGAAATGCGGTATGCAATCACTTATTTCACTCAACAGTTTAAGTGGTACCTGGTCTAGAAGAGGATTCTGGTGCCTCAGTCCGGTCCACTACATTCAGGGCGGCCTTGCCGGATCTCGACCCTTTCCCCTTCTGGGAATCAGTGTTCCTCTGATCTGTGGGTGGCTGATTAGTCGTCTTTGGGCCATCGGTGGTCACGACGGCCTTACCCTTCCACTGCCCCTTGGGCTTATGGTTCCTGCTGTTGGGGTTCCGGTAGCACTCATAGTCACGGTGACCCCACTTCTCATAGTAGCGACACTGCACATCGTTTCCTTTGTAGTCCTTGCCGGGGTGGTCTCTGTTACACCACTTACAGTAGTAGTGGCGCTCCGGTCCAGAGCCCGTGCTGGCTGCTAACACAATACACATTCAGTACACTTCACAATATAACGATACACACTTGAATTCAGTATTTGGAATTAATTAGTTACCCTTGGGTGGGTATGAGCGCAAGGGCTTAGCCACATAGGCATAGGTGAGCTTCAGCGGCTCCTCAGCGGTGGTGGTCAGGGCTTGGCCTTTGCCACCCTGTTGCTGTCCTTTCTGGGCCTGGGGGTAAGGTTTCTTCTTCTTTCCGCCCCTGTACCCTTGCGTGCCTTGGCCCTCGCTCGAGACCTTGCGCTTGTGCGCATTTTCCTCGTCCCTCAGACGGACGGTGATCTCCACCTTAGCAGCGGCATGATAGCACTCCAGAATTTAGGATGTCAGTCATGCCCCGCAAACAACTCACATTAACATTCACTTATGGTACACACTTATTCACATCACACTGTATTCTAATTACTTGCAAGGTAGTATACTCAGCTGGCCCCATCCCATAGCGAAGACGGTGGCTGAGACCGTTGTAGAAGCGGTTCACCAACACCCAGTTCGAGTATCCCAGGTCCGGTAACAGGTGGATAAGGCCGGTGAAAGCGGTGTAGTAATCGTCAACCGACATCTTATCCCCCTGCCTCTGACTATCCAATTCTAGGCGCTTGGCCTCTTGCACATGTACAGGGTAGTACTTGGCTCGCAGCAGAGCCGTATACTCCCTCCAACCAAACTGAGGATCAGCCATCCTGTCCTCTCTCACAAGCTTCCACCAACTCTGTGCCGAACCCTTCAGGTAGTATGCGGCAAGACAGACCTTGGCTCCAGCAGGCACATCCACAGTTTCGTAGGCGGTCTCCAACTGGGAGATATACGCCTCCAGCTTACTAGGGTCGGTTTCCCCATGGAATGACGGTGGTCTCAAATCCGCCAACGCCTTGACCCAGTTGGTCTCGCGCGGCTGTGGTTGCGGTTGTGGCCCTGGTTGGTCCGCACCGCCTTGCTGCTGATGCATCACAGCTACTAACTGGGGAACCATCTGGGCTACGACGGCTGCCACTGCCTCAGCCATAACCTGTGTCGTAGTGTTCTCGCCCTGGTCACCCGTATCACCAGTGCCGCGCCTGCGGCCTCCACCATGTGGTCTACCTGACATCTGTATTCACATGGACATTCATTAGCATTATGCTTGCACACTTATCGGTTCCAACGGTTGTAACATCTTCCCGACAATAAGGTATTTCCACACTTAGTTAGTGGTTAACCTTCTCACAACTGCTCACTTCAATAACCATAACTAGGTTTCCTAACTCGGTATATTCCTAAGCTCGGTATTCTAGTCATCAGAGTGATACTTCGCTCTGATACCACTTTTTGTAACACCCCTACTCTGCACTTAATAATAACCGAAATCACAGCGGAAGTAAACAACTAAAACAATAACTAAACGGAAGGTGTTACACGCCGTTAGCCACCCACGTGGCTAACAAGGCAGAATACATACAAATTGTACCGGTCTGATGATCAGACTCCCGAGCATAGAACTAAAACCATAAATACATAATATACAAAAGCGAGTATTTAATTACAACCCATCACTTTATACCGCCAGTATAACTGCCACTGTAACTATCACTGTAAGACAACGGCATCCAAACATTATATCGCCACGGGAGCACATGCGCTTCCCGGGCCAACATCCAAAATAATCAAAAGTATTTCATGACCTAATATCTATAGCCACTCCGCTTCTTCGATCAACATCCTGCAAATAAATATGGAGCCCCCGAGGGGGTCAGCAACCCTTGGCTGGTATGGTTAACGCGCAGCCCATCGGCTACCGGGATACGCGCAACTATTTGTCATGATAACATGGCATTGATTTAAACATACAACATATATGTGACATAGCAAAAATATTGCATAGCACAACAACACACACATAGTGAGAACTTTTCACTTAAGAAACAAACCATGATGGTTGGTCAACATTAAAAGCCTAGAGAATGATTTCACCCTCATGTTAAGCTCGTTACACAAACTCGTTACCGTTCTGTTAATCGAACGAGTAACTTAACTCAAAGATGGATCAGATATAGTGACCCGAACACACCACAAACACACATATTTCCCCCTAGACCGATCATCAGTCAGAATAGGTAAGCTTTGGATGAAGCTAGTGGGAGATCGAACGCCAAGAAGGAGGACAACCTTAACATTAAAAGAGTCGAATCTGATGCAGACATCTACTCTTATACATACACGCGCGACCGGACAACCGGATTCCTCACCCCCCCAGTACACCTGTTAGAAGTCCCATTGTCGGGGCTTGACACAACAATTCACAATAGGAATATAGGTCTAGTTAGACACAAAAGGAGAATGAGATATAAGTCGTTAATGCAAACCATAACCAGTTCATACATAGTCGTGGTTAGAACACTCCTTAGGATGGAAACGTTATAACCGTATACCGTTCTCGTGCGTTACCCTAACACTGGTTAGCTAGCAATTAGTACGCATTTCGAGGTTACCGGTATCGATACGCACATGCCACAACAACACAACAACTGTAAACTTATTTCATGGTTTAATCTTATAAAGTCGTAAACACACAAAAAAGCAAACAACACACAAGCCGGTGTAAACCGGTAGGCAACAGACTGCAAGAAAACCATACCTTGGTCCCTGCTGCGTTTGTTTTCCACCGTTGAAGAATCCTATACACATTTAGTAACGTCGGTTAATTAATGTACTAGTCCGTTGTTAACTTATTATTTCACATATCTAGTTTATTTTATTTTTACCCTTTGCTATAACTTTTCACCTTTTAAATTGTCATTATAACACACCTAACATGTCTTAAACAACCTTATAGCATCATTACTTACAAATCCCCATCATTAGACATCGTTTTATAATCTTAACAAAGATTTTTAAGTGGTCCGGGACTTGGTCCTTAACTAAGGTCCCGGACCTACACTTAACAAAACTCTCGGATGCATTTTATGTAGTGGTCCAGGACTTCATACTGATCTTAAGTCCCGGACCAACACTAGCTAGAAATCCTCGGGGGTAATTCATGGGGTGGTCCGGGTCTTAGTACAAGACATAAGTCCCGGACCAGAGTGGCTTATGTATTCTCGGCCCGTTTTAATGCATGGTCCGGGACCTTACCCTAGACCTAGGTCCCGGCCCACTGCTACAGATTTGCATATTTACATTTTCCAAGTCTTGTTGCAATGGTTCTCCACATCCATTATGTATATAAGCTTCCCAAATGATCTTAGGTATATTCTAATGCCATAATATCACCTTAAACTCACCTAGTTCCTTGTACAACTTGTTACTCAATTTCTTACCAAATTCACCAACACTTGTAATATTTTTCATTAAGTTTCTAAGTGATGTTTCTCACCTAAGATAACAACTATCCCAAAATGCTTTGTCACCACCATAACATCATCTCCCAAGCATCTTATCTTACTAACCAAAACTCCTTTAAATTTCTCCACAAGTTTATACCTCCTCCTCTTACAAGACATTATTTTTCTCCTTGTCTTGGTGTATCCCAAAACACCCATTTGATTCCTAAATCCTCCTAGATAATGCCTAAATCCTTTTAGCACTCTAGAACACCTAAATATACGTTTTCTTCTTTAGTAAAACACTTATCCACTTCTAACACCTCCTAGTTCTCCAAAACTTATTTAAAACACTTAGAACATCTTGTGCATTATCCAAATTTTTGACATGGGTTCTACTAACATCTTGTTACACCAAAACACATAGTTTTCACCAGTAAACATCCAAGAACACTTAAATCCACCAAGAACATTCTTATACACAAAACTTCACCCAATTACACTACATCACAATATAGTGCATAATTTAAGTTGCTTGGCACTTAGGCCCTTAAGTTGCATAAACCATAAACACTGAATTTCCACATATATATTGCCTTTGACCTGCAAATACACCCATCATCATATATGCCCTTTAATAATCTCTTTGAGAGCTTTTACTAACTCATTCACCATTGGCTCTTTAGGTAGTTTTAATAGGCAATATAAGTTCATTTTTTTTCTTAAGACATTAAACTACATTAGGTTAGCACATTTACCTCTTTTCCTTCACAACTTTCACACTTGTTTTTCCTAGCTCTTGGCTGATTAGAAATCAGCAAGGCTTTGATTTCTTGTCAACCTTCTAATCAATATACAAGCAAGACAATGAGCATTCAAGCTTCATGCTTAAGCTCATTTATAGACCCTAATTTACATATTGTCTTGAAACATTAAGATGATTGTTTTACCTTGGTATTGGAAGAGAGTTTGAATAAGTAGCAAGAGAAGACTCCACCAAGCCCTTGGAAGATTAAAATGGAGCTAGAACAAGGCAAGATAAAGACACCATCAATGGTGATTTTCGGTCAACATCAAAACAAGAGGGAAATGGAGTTTTCTTTGGTTTTTCCTTACCTTGAAGCAAAGGTGATCAACAAGGCATGAAAATATAAGTTCAAGCTCCTTCAATGGTGGATCTCCATGGCACCGAAATGGTGGTCTTGAAGATTTGAGAAGACAAGGTTGAAGGGCTTAATGAGACTAAGAGAATGGTGGTCTTAGAATTTGATTTGGTAAATGGAGCTAGGAAATACAAGAGTTTAAAGATGGAGAATGGTGTGTGAGCTGTAGCAAGCCGATGGAGAAAGGAAGAAGAAGGATTGGAGATGGTGGGAAATGAAGAAGGAAAGAAGAGAATGAAGAGAAAGGTAACTTGTAAGATATTTAAGCTTAAAGTAAATAGTAACTTGCTTTATCAAAATTTTCTTTCTTATTAAACTAACAAGGGGGATGACTCATCCCTTGAAAAACTTCCCCCCATTAAGTACTTAGGGGTATTTTAGTCTTTGTTGACCAATTAACTTACTTATATTGACTTATGTTATAAACTTGCACTATTTGGTTACTATTCACTAAACAAGGCACATAATTGTGAAATTTTTGATTTCCCATTGATTTAGACTTCCTAATGTGATACTAAGTAGTACACATGTTAATTAAAGAGTAATGATGGTCATTTAGCCATTCAAAACCCATTTACAAGACAATTTTTCAAAAATGTGCTTTAAGACTCCTTAAAGCACATTTTGTGTTTTAACTTGTTTTCAAGCTTGGTTTTCTTTGGTAATTGGTTTAATATGTTCATTAACATATAAATAAGGTCTTGTTAAGCTTATTAGATCTTAACCAAACTTATCCCAAGCTTAGAGCACATTTTCGCCCATATTGACTTTAGGTATTTATTTGTGTTTACTATGGTTTAAATTGTTTATCAATGTTTCTAAGGCACTTTTTAACCTTATTATACCATGGTTTAATGTTTAAACAACATACTAAGGTTTGGGGTATTCCAGAGGTAGTTGGCGCCGAGTGAGAGAGGGGGTGAGAGTTGACTGGGAAGGAGAGTGAGTGCTGATTTTGAGGAGATAAGGGCGGTAATTTGAGTAGGAGGAGAAATACTGGGCGGTTGCGCATGACGTGTGTGAGTAGGTGGGTAGATAAGAGGGGAGACGGGCGATAAAATAGGGGGGACACATCAAGACGTGTGGAAAAAATATTTGTAGTAACTGATGATGGGGGAAAAATATTTGAATTAACAGATGATGGGGAAAATGGTTTGAATTAGCGGAAGGTGGATGTTGAGAGTACGGGAAAATATTCTCGTTGAAAACAATGTGACGTGAAGTAATGATTTTGTGAGTAGTGAGATCGAGGTACCGGTACCCTTTATGATTTTTTGCATACCCAAGAAAAATACACAGTGTAGAAAGGGGTTCAAGTTTATGTTTTATGACAGCAATAAGATTAGGATAGCATAAACACCCAACTGGACGTAGATGGGAATAGATAGGAGGATGTCGATAGAGAATAACTTATGGGGTTGCATTATTTTGGAGGTAGTAAGGGTTAGATTGAGAAGGTATGTGGATGTGGCGAGTGCCTTGGCCTAGGAGGGGGGAGATGAACATGAAAATGGAGTGTTTGAATAGAGTTAGTGAGAGTTCGAATAATACGTTCCGCCTTGCCATTTTGTTGTGATGTGTGAGGACATGAAAAACGTAGTAAGGTGCCATGCCGCCTAAGAAAGGACCGTAATTCATTATTGTCAAATTCACGGTCGTGATCGCATTGAATTGCTTTAATTGTTGTGTGAAATTGTGTTTGAACATAAGCATGAAACTCTTTGAGAATATCAGTTGTTTAGGACTTTAGTTTAAGTGGATAAGTCCAGATAAAAGGTGAATAGTCATCGAGAAGTACTAAGTAATATTTGAATCCACTAAGACTGTAAACTGGGATGTCCAAAAATCACAATGCAATAGTTCAAACGGGTGTAATGTTATTGAATAAGAACGGGAAAAAATAGACGTGATTGTTTGCCAAGCTGGCATGCAGTACAAGGGGACAAAATGACATTATTGGAATGTATAAAATTTTGTTTGACAAGAGGACGAATGGCCGAGGCGGAAGGGTGAGCAAGACGATGATGCCACGGGTTGAGGTGGTGGCCGCAAGAGTAGTGGCAACTGGTGGCTGGGGCGTAGACGGAACGAAGGGATATAGGTCGCCGGTATTATTGCGCCGATGGATCACCCTGTTGCTGGAAGGATCCTTGATAGAAAAACCAAGAGATTCAAATTCTAGTGAACAGTGATTATCTTTAGTGAACTGACATACAGAAATGAGATTTTTAATTAAATGAGGTGTGAGAAGAATTTTATGTAAACGAAAGGGAGGAGATGATGATAATTGAAGATGACCGACGTTGGTAATAGGTAGGCTTGGGCCATTACCAACCACAACATGAGAAATGGGAGCTGAACCGGGAGAAGGGGCAAGAGTGAGACTACCTGGTGTGGGGCTCATGTGCGCAGAGGCACCCGTGTCCATATACCACGGGGTTTCAGGAGGACGGGAGGAGGTGGTCATTGCGTTCATGGCTTAGATTAGGCTTTCACTAGTACAAAAAATGCCTATTTCGGCGCCCCTATTTCGCATCCCTAACCGGCGAACATGGTCTGCGCCTCTCTTCTTCACTTGCTCTCATGGTGATTTCGCAACCGCAACCGGTGGCTCTCTTCATCCCGTTCTCTCACGGTAAATTCGCAACCCTATCTGGCAAACAAACATGCTCTACACACCTTTCTTCATCCTCTAATCTCACGGTAATTTTGCAGGCGAAGACATACTCTGCGCCTGTGTTCATTTTCTTCTCTTGTGGTAATATACTCGACTTATCTTATTCTCTTGGGAAACCGGTAATATACTCGAACTTACATGCTCTTCGCCTGTATGTGTTCATTTTCTTCTCTCGTGACGAACTTACATGCTCTGCGCCTTCATTCTCATGGCTGCGCCTCTTAAATTCGCCGGAACTGCTGCTGAGAGGTTGAAGACGACGGAAATCGATAAGGACCTATTTCGGCGGTTGTTAGCTAGAAACCGCCGAAATAGGTGTTTTTTTATTTTAAAATGCGCCTATCTCGGTGGTTTTTAGCTAACAACCGCCGAAATAGATTACCTATTTTGGCGGTTGTACAACCGTCGAGATAGGATTGTACACCTATCTCGGCGCACTCCATTTCGGCGGTTCACAACCACTGAAATAGGCTATTTGGAACCGCTGAAATAGACTGTTTTTGTACTAGTGGTTGTTGCGTACCTCTTGAAAGGTGGGAAATGGTCGTTGAAACTGGATGAGACTGCGAAGATTCGAGAATGAATCGTTTAGACCACTGATAGTTTGGAGGACGAGATTTTGCATCTAACTTGTGTTGCTTTATAATTACTATTTTCAGCGTTCATGGTCACAATATTATGCTTACTTGACTCCTAATGTATGCTGTTGTTAATGGTTACTATTTTAGCAATGCATTAGTCCCTAATAAAGTTTTATCTGCTTCAACTTCTACAACTGTTTTAAGCCACCTTATGGCCTAATCAAATATGTTTTCGCTGGGCTTTATACTGTTGTAGGTGTGAAGAAGGAAAAGACATTATAAACGGATCCACGTGTCTGAATCCATGGATCTCGGGCGTGAAGGAGGGATTGCCAAGTTTGGGGTCATCTCCTTTAAAAGGTGGTCTGGATGAAGGAATCCCTCAATTGGACTTCGTAGATCCGTATGCAACCCTAATTGGTGTTCACTCTCTTTAAAAGGTGTTCACACTATTCACTCACGACAATTTTGCAACCCTAACTGGTGAACAAGGAACATACATGCTCCGCGCCTCTATTCACTCTCTTCACTCACAATAATTTTGCAACCCTAACTGGCGTACAAGGAACATACAAGGTCAATGCATCAATTAACTCTCTTCACTCTTATTAATTTTGCAACCCTAACTAGCAAACAAGGAACATACAAGCTCCGCCCCACTGATCATTCTCACTTAAATTTGTAAATTTCTCCCTAATTTGAAGAACCACCCCATGCTCATTACTTACAAAATGATAGAATTTTGTTCATTCCAACTTCATGGCCATGTGAAGTAGAAACTTAAGAGACCAAACTTTTGCTTTTTGAGAGTTGCCAAAAGGGCTCAATTTTGTCTTTAAAGAGGTCAAATTTAAGTGATTTTTCATTACAGATAAAACTTGACTAAGAAAGAAATCCCATCTTTATTCTATTAAAAGACTAATGAATAATTACTACTACTACTACTACTACAGATACTTCACCATGAAATCAACCTTGCAGGATCTCATTGAACTCCAAAATCCTTATGAACCACGTAGCTTAGAATCTGACCGGATGTATAGGAAAACTTGCGAAGGAATAGATAGAAGAGTCAGTTATACATCCGAGAGTAACAACTCGTACATAATTATTTCATTTTTTTATCAGGGGGGCTACATATGTAGCAAAAGTCAAAACCTGAGAAGGTTACAAAACAGCACAGGGCAACCCTGGCCAAGGAAGCAATGAAAGACCAGCAACAAAAAACCAGAGAAAGGCATACAAAAGACCCAGCGACTATCAGTCATTGCAAAAACTGCACTTATATCACCGTATCACCTTATCTTCTTTCCCACACACTGTTGTCACAAGAGTTCTTTCAGATTTGAGATGGTAGCTAGGAAACCAATCGAGCCATGCACTTGGTGGTCGATTTGAATCCATTCCAGTATCTGTATTTTAGTGGATATTGCGGAGCTCACCCAATTTACTTCTTCTGCGTCAAAAACCACACGATTTATGAGGTACCAGATATTATACACAGCAAAACTTAAAGTTGCTCTCCATGCTTTCCGGTATTTCTGCTGCGGAAGAAGGCTACACCATGACATGAGGCTTGATTCTGCTTCAAAATCAACAGTGCCCTCAACTCCCCACCAAGCCAGCAAATCACGCCACAATTTGCGGGAGGCAACACACCTAAAGAACAAATGATCAACAGATTCTGCTGCCCGCTTGCAGAGTGGACATAGCAGATCAGCTAGAGTTGCAAGGTTTAGGCCAAACAGCCTATCCTTTATTGCCACTCTATTCTGTAGTAGAAACCATACAAAGAGTTCTATCCTTTGAGGAGCGCTATGTGTCCAGAAAAACCTGTGCCAAGATGACGGGGTTGGGCATCTAGTGCGCATAGTTTCTGCATAAAATTCCTTTGTAGAGTACAAGCCCTCCTTCCCTGCTACCCAGCTCAGGCTATCCTCACCTGCCCAGCTTAATCTGACTGAGTTAAGGAGACCAGTCAGACTGCCCACCGCATCAGCTTCATACACAAAAAGGTTCCTACGCCAGCTGAGGCTCCAACACCACTCATTACCAACCCATATGCCCATCTCTCAAACTGTGGCATTTTTACTTTCACTAACCATGTACAACCGTGGGAATTTGGACTTGAGAGTAGAAACATCCAATCAGGGGTTAAGCCAAAAACGAACTCTTTCACCATTCTTCACAATCCACCTGAGGTTACTAACTAAAGTCTGTTGTACCTCGTTTTTCCAAAGGCTTAAACAAATAACCGACTTCCAAATCCCTTTTCCACGGACATTTTCCCAGCTCTGATCATACAGGGAGAGGCTAATGTCGATGCCATAAACAAAAGAAACCACTTTCTTCCATATACACCTACCCATTTTATGGTACAGCCACCACCATTTCATCAATAGTGCCGCATTTTTTGCTTCAAGGTCACAAATCCCCAGTCCCCCCAGGTCTTTTGGCTTCGCGATCCTACTCCACTTCATAAGCGCTAGCCCTTTACCTGTACCACTTGACCACAGGAATTTGCGCTGCATTTGGTCTATCTTGCATATTACTCCTTTTGGGATTCTGAACAAACTCATGTAGTACAGCGGGAGGCAGTTTAGTACCGACCTTATTAACAGCAATTGGCCGGCCCTAGAAAGCGCGCTAGCCTTCCACCCTTGCAGTCTAGAAGCAATTTTCTCAATTACCGGCTTCCACGTCGATATTCTCCTTGGATTAGCTCCAAGGGGTAGACCCAGATAGATGCTAGGTAAATCTCCCACCCTACATCCAAGAATATTCTGTACGCACTCCTTGTCTTCTTCCCCAAGATTCACTCCAAACACTATAGACTTGTCCCAATTAATCTCAAGTCCAGCCATGTCCGCAAACCAGGTGACTATCCACCTAACTACTCTCAGCTCTTGTGCATTCATCTGACTAAAGATTATAGTATTGTCCGCAAACTGGAGGTGGGAGAGTCTGATTTCTTCCACCCCAATCACCACTCCCGCTCGGTCTCCCGATCTAATTGCTGAATTGAGTAACCAGTTCTGCGCCTCAGCAACCAATATGAACAGCAGGGGGGACAGTGAGTCACCTTGCTTGAGCCCCCTTTTCGGTCTAAAGGTAGGGGTGGGTGACCCATTCACAAGGACAGTCATCGTGGTCGTAGTAATGCATTGCTCTATCCATCTCCGCCAAGTTTCAGGGAATCGATAGACTTCCAACATTTTTAGCACAAACGTCCAGTTTACACAATCATACGCCTTCCAGAAGTCAATTTTCAGTATTACACCTTTCACTTTCCTATCTTTCAGCCAGCTGATTGCCTCATTTGCTATTAACGGGCCCTCCAAGATACGTCTCCCCCTAATAAAAGCAGACTGGGTTTCCCCTACCTGCTGATTCACCACTTGAGAAGGGAAGAAATGGCGCCGGACCAAAGCAGGCAACGTAGAGCATCCGGCCGCTCTGGCCGGATGAGATTAAAAGGCACGTAGAGCATCCGGCCGCTCTGGCCGGATGAGATTAGAGGCTTGTAGAGCATCCGGCCGCCTTAGCCGGATGAAAATGGGACTTAAGCAAAGCAAAACGTCACTCGACCGGCCGCTTGTGGTCGGTCAAAGATACTAAAGAGGGGGTAGAACTGTACTTAAGCATGTAAAAAACAGGCTGGCACCAAAGGGACCAGGCCCAAAAAACTATAAATAAGGGTGTACCCCCATGAAATAAGACACGGTTTTTGGGCAATCAAACACACATCCGATTCTAATAGAGGCTCTCTTTCTCTCTCTACTCTCACAAAGATTCTGGGTTCGAGATCAGGTAATGTAGGACCGAATGTCAGATCAGGCCATTTTAGGATAGATACACTGTTACATTGGGATCAAGGTCGGATCCTGTTAGGATAAATGCACTGTTTCATTTGGCGCCGTCTGTGGGAAACGAACAGCAAGAAGCAACCACGAGACCACCTGGAAACAGAGAAGTAATCTGCGATGATTTATAACGAAAGATCTGAATTAATGACGTTTTTTGCAGGATTGGAACACGAAAGATGGCTCCGAGATCAAGGAAAGCATTGAGGAACGCTACTGAAGATAACAACCGCTCCGAGGAAGGAATGAGTTCGGAAATGCCAGAGGCCATCTCCAAAAAAGATCTTGAAGACATGCTGAAAGGGTTGGTCAGATCCATTGACGAAAAAATCGTAGAGGGAAATGAGACTTTGCAGCAGGAGTTGATGCAAAGGGATGAAGAATATCAAAGAAAATGGGACGAAATGACGGAGGCAATTGAACAATTGAAAAACAGAGATTCCAGAGGCAGCAATGGGGAAGAAAGCAAGGATAGAAAGCGCAATTCAATTGCGGATGAAGAAGAGATGGAAGAAGATGATCAGATAGATATGAGCTTGTACCCCTTCTCAGAGCGGATAAGGAAGGCAAAACTCCCGCCGCATTTTGTCGCTCCGACAATTGAGAAATATGACGGGACTGGAGATCCTGCTCAACATATCAAAAAGTTCATGTTCGCCATGAACACTCAGGGGATTAGCTCCCTCGCCCTCTGCAATCTGTTCCCCGGAACGCTTTCAAAGAGGGCATTGGGATGGATCTCCACGAGACCGCCACAGTCCATCACGAGCTTCAAGCAATTGACCGAGGATTTCCAGCAATACTTTGCTGCGAGTAAGAGGGTTAAAAAAGAAACAATAGAGTTGATGGACATCAAGCAGCGAAAAGGGGAGACTGTGAAGGAGTACAGCGAGCGCTTCCATAAGAAAGTCGCGAGATCGATGATGTTGATGAAAAAATCTTGATTAAGGCCTTTGGAAACGGCCTAGCTCAGCCCCGACTGGCTGGAAAAATCGCAACGAAGGCGCCGAAAACTCATGGAGAGTTAGCTGAAATGATCCATGATTTTTTGAAATCCGAGATAGCGGAAAACAAGGCCAAGAGCCTAGCGGACAGCTTCAAAGCCGCAGGGGTGCCGGAAAAGAAAGAGGGGCATGGAGGGAACGCCGGAAGGGGAGGATCCAGGTACAAGCCATACTATGGCAAATCTACCGCCGGGTCTTCCTCTCAAGGGGCACAGCACCAGGGGGCAAGAGCCATTGTCTACATAGATCCGGGGAAGTATGCTGCTGCAGTAAGGGAGGGGTACCTTCCTCAGCCTAGGAGGCCGCCGCAGGGAGAAATTCCGGTTGCATTCTGTGAATATCACGGGAACCGCAGCCATCGGACCGTAAACTGTGCTACCTTGGCCAAAGAGCTCCGAGTCATTGAAGAAAATAAGAGGAAAGGAAAGCAGGCGGCCGGAGCACAAAGGCAATACGGCGGCCAGCAAGGTGGTACCCAGAATACACCCCGAGGGCGACAGGAGGAAGAGATCCACCCCAGGCTTGATCCCGGCAAATCAGTGGGGATGATAACAGGTTTGTAAAAAAGGAGAGTAAAAGTTTCTTTTCCCTTTATTCCGGATAAACATTTGGAGTACAATTTGCAATCTGTTTTAGGATGAAATTTTGTATCGCATAGGTTGTCAAAAATCATATTGCCAAAAGGAGAAATAAAATTTCCATTCTTTTCGCATTCTTTACTATTAACAAACCTCCTTTCTTTTCCAAAAGGAAAGCTAACAAAACTTCCTCTAAGAAAACTCACAGGACTTTTTTCAGAAGTAGGACCACTAACCCCTAATGAAAGGAAAAGACACATTCATCAAGTGCATCAAGAGCTCCCGGAGAGGAAAATCGCCAAAAAGGAAAGTTTTCCTCCAATTTTCTTCTCCGACGAGGATGAAGAAGGAGTACTATACCCCCACAACGACCCACTCGTCATTCGTGCGCAGGTAAATGATCGAATGATGGAGGGAATTTTAATCGATAGTGGGGCCGGAGCGAATGTCATATCAGCTGAAGCGGTTAGGAGGTTAGAAGTGCCGGAAGACGGATCAACCCTATTCGGCGGTTCTAGGGGGATTTGTGGGAGGCGTCTCTACCACGTCTTCCGGCAGTATAGATTTCACAATGACCTTGGGGCAAGGAGACGAAAGAAGGACAGAAAAGCTCACAGCTTTTATTGTACCAGGTCTTTCGGGTATAACATGTACCTTGGAAGGCCAGGGATCAATGCTTTCAAAGCCATTCACAGCACCCATCACTTAAAAATGAAGTACTTAACCTCAAGTGGAAGGTGGTTACGATAAGAGGAAGCCAAAAAATGGCACGAATGTGTGAAGTCCGCATCATGGACAGCCTTCCTAGTGAGGAAGTGATCAAAACTGTGGGATCGGACAAGGAGTTTAAGGGAAAGTTACCTTCTTCCCCAGGGCCGGATCAAGAGAAGGAGGAATGTCGAACAATCCAAGACTCCCCCAGAGAGGTACATTTAAAATCTGACCCTTCTAAATTTTTTAAAATAGGAACTGCGTTTAACAGTGGAGAGCAAACTCACTTAATGAGGTTCCTGGAAAAAAGAAGGACAACATTCGCTTGGAGCACGGACGAGATGCCTGGTATAGACCCAAGCGTTATCCGGCATGAGCTCAGGGTAGACCCTAAGCATCCGGCAGTCCGGCAAAGGAAGAGGGTAATAGGGGAAGAAAGAGATTTAGCCGCACGAACCGAGGTCCAAAAACTCCTTAAAGCCGGATTCATCAGGGAGGTTGCTTATCCACGGTGGTTGGCTAATGTTGTCATGGTGAAAAAAGCAAATGGAAAATGGAGAATGTGCGTGGATTTCACAGATTTAAATAAGGCATGTCCTAAGGATTTTTATCCCCTACCATCAATAGATAGATTGGTGGTCTCAACTGCCCAGAGTTCTGTGTTAAGTTTTTTGGATGCTTTCTCCGGCTATAATCAAATAAAAATGAAAGAGGATGATTCGGAAAAAACTTCCTTCATTACTTCAGCCGGAACATTCTGTTACAAAGTAATGCCTTTCGGCCTAAAGAATGCAGGGGCCACTTTTCAGCGAATGATTGACAAAGTGTTTTGTCAACAAATTGCCCGGAATGTGGAAGCTTATGTTGATGACATAGTTGTGAAAAGCCCGTCAAAGGAACAACACATGAAGGATTTGGAAGAAACATTTGACACTCTGGATAAATACCAAATCAAGCTAAATCCAGAGAAGTGTGTGTTTGGAGTAACCAAAGGGAAGTTTCTTGGCTTCATTGTTGGGCAGCGAGGTATTGAAGTTGATCCGGAAAAAAGTCAGGCAATCCTCGACCTTTCCCCACCAAGAAATATCAAAGATGTCCAAGCTTTGAACGGAAGACTCACAGCGTTAAGTAGGTTCTGTTCTAAGCTTCAGGAAAAATCAATCCCGTTCTTCAATATTCTAAGGAAGAACAGTAAATTCCAGTGGGGACAAGAGTGTATAGAAGCATTTGAGAAGATTAAGGAGATGCTCCGGGACAGGATCTATACCTTTACTTGTCCGCAACAGATTGGGCGGTTGCAGCTGTCTTAATCATGGAGGAGAAAAGGGAGATACCAGTTTACTATACAGGCAAAATCTTGAGCCCGACAGAAGGACGGTACACTAATATAGAGAAAGTCTTGTTCGCACTAGTAGTGGCATCAAGAAAACTACGACCCTACTTCCAGTCGCACCGAATCTTTGTCAGGACCAATTGGCCGCTTAAGCAAATTGCGAACAGCCCGAATGCCTCCGGCCGGATGGTAAGCTGGACAGTAGAGCTGACACAATATGAAATTCACTTCATGCCCAGAACGGCGATTAAAGCTCAGGCCTTAGCAGACTTCATAACAGAAACAAGCTTCGCAAAAGAAAGGAAACAAACTCAGAGTCCATATGTCATCTTGGTTGATGGGGCTCGATGTAAAAGTGGGGCAGGAGCTGGAATAGTGGTGCAGGCGCCGGATGGGCAAAGCTTGAATTATGCCTTCCGGCTGGACTTTGACGTCACTAATAATGAAGCCGAGTACGAAGCTCTTATCCAGGGTTTGGAAGTAGCCACAGCCCTCGGGGCGACAGGTTTCATAGAATAGATATCTTCTCTGTTTATTTTCATATTTATAAAAATCTGTCTGGGATAACACTTATGAAAGTATAACCTATTTTTAACAGAGTTAGAGGTGTATTCAGACTCTATGTTAGTGACGAGACAAAGTGACAACATCTACGAGGTTAAAGAAGAAAAACTATGGAGGTACTTGCTCAAGGTCCAGGAACTAAAGGCAAATTTCCAAAAATGCGAGCTAAAACATCTTCCACGTGAAGAGAATGTCGAAGCTGATGCCTTGGCCAAATTGGCAAGTATGGCCGAAAGAGTACCCAATGAGATATGGCTGGAAGTCAAAACCACCCAAGTATAGAAGGAGCTCAGGTATTGGCGGTAGGGGCAAATGATCAAGAAGAATCTTGGATGACCCCGATTATAGATTACATACGGCATGGAAAACTGCCGGAGGAAGAAAAAGAGGCCAGGATAGTAAAGAGGCGGGCCGCATCATTCTTTATTGAGGATAACCAGCTGTATAGACGATCTTTTGCAAGACCTGCTCTGAAGTGTGTCACCATAGCTGAAGGAGCAGAGTTAGTAAGAGAGATACATGATGGGCTCTGCGGAAATCACCAGGGGAAAGGACCACAACTCACAAAATCTTAAGACTCGGATATTTCTGGCCGAAAATGATGGAGCACTGCAAAGAATATATACGAAGATGTCGCAAGTGTCAAGAACATGGAAATAAGATACACACTCCTCCGGCTGAGCAAAAATCTGTTCTATGCCCAATTCCCTTCGCTATGTGGGGATTGGACATCGTGGGCCCATTCCCGGAGGCTTCACCAGGAAGGTTCAAATTCATGTACGTTGCTATCGACTACTTCACAAAGTGGATTGAAGCAATGCCTACTATCTCCATCACAGCTAGGAAGTCACAAGAATTCATTTGGAAATAGTGGTATGCAGGTTTGGCATACCAAAAGCCATAGTAACTGATAATGGAACACAGTTCAATTGCGAAGGCTTCCGAGAATTTTGTGAAGAATGGAAGATCGACTTGAGATTTGCATCAGTAGCCCATCCTCAGGCGAATGGGCAGGTTGAGAATGCAAATGGCCAAATAGTAAAGGCGATAAAAAGGAAACTCGATGAGAAAAAAGGAAAGTGGGGAGAATTGCTACCCAGGTCCTATGGTCGTACCGAACAACAGAAAGAGGACCGACAGGAGAGACGCCTTACAGATTGACGTATGGTTTAGAAGCCGTCATTCCGGCAGAGATTGTGGTGCCGTCCATAAGATGGGAATCATATGACGAAGAGACCAACAATCAGGGGGTACAGGATCACCTTGATCTCCTTGAAGAAACCAGGACAGCCGCCGCAGTAAGGAGGATGCAAAAGATAAATCTAAGGTAGAAAGGTATTTCAACAGGAGGGTGAAAGAACGAAGTTTTGCCCCAGGGGAATTAGTCCTCCGAGAAGTTAAGCAACCCAAGAAGCTGGAGCCCCAATGGGAAGGACCATACATCATACACCAGAAGACAGGACGGGCTTCATACCGCTTAAAAAATGCTGAGGGATATGAGTTGCCGCATTCTTGGCATGGAGAATGTTTGAAAAATTCTATGTGTAAAATTTATAACTCATCAATAAAAAGTATTATTTTTTGGAATGTGAAAGAAAAAGAAAGCACCAGCCAACGAGCCGCAGGCTATCATGCCTTGAAAGTAAGCACCGGCCAACGAGCCGCAGGCTATCATGCCTTGAAAGTAAGCACCGGCCAACGAGCCGCAGGCTATCATGCCTTGAAAGTAAGCACCGGCCAACGAGCCGCAGGCTATCATGCCTTGAAAGTAAGCACCGGCCAACGAGCCGCAGGCTATCATGCCTTGAAAGAAAAAGAAAGCACCGGCCAACGAGCCGCAGGCTATCATGCCTTGAAAGAAAAAGAAAGCACCGGCCAACGAGCCGCAGGCTATCATGCCTTGAAAGTAAGCACCGGCCAACGAGCCGCAGGCTATCATGCCTTTGAAAGTAAGCACCGGCCAACGAGCCGCAGGCTATCATGCCTTGAAAGAAAAAGAAAGCACCGGCCAACGAGCCGCAGGCTATCATGCCTTGAAAGAAAAAGAAAGCACCGGCCAACGAGCCGCAGGCTATCATGCCTTGAAAGAAAGCACCGGCCAACGAGCCGCAGGCTATCATGCCTTGAAAGAAAAAGAAAGCACCGGCCAACGAGCCGCAGGCTATCATGCCTTGAAAGAAAAAGAAAGCACCGGCCAACGAGCCGCAGGCTATCATGCCTTGAAAGAAAAAGAAAGCACCGGCCAACGAGCCGCAGGCTGTCATGCCTTGAAAGAAAAAGAAAGCGCCGGCCAACGAGCCGCAGGCTATCACGCCTTGAAAAAACAGCATCCGGCCAACGTGCCGCAAGTTGACATGACCTTTTTTTATTATCAAAACAAAACTGACCAACAAGCTGCAGGAAGATCCAGCTTAAAACCATAGATAACCATGCTCCAAAAGGAAAAAAGGGGGCTCGCCGGAACAAAAATCCAAAGCTGCAAACCGCGCCGGCATAACTTGCATAAGATAACTACACATGCATCATTTAAAAGAGAGGTAGAAGACAGGAGAAAGAAATATCGCGACAATAGAAAACTCGGCTCAAAAAGAGTTGCTCCGGCAGACAAATAACAAGAGATGATAAAATATAGCTTATATTTCTCCCAAAATTATGGGGTAGAGACAATTACAACATATGATCATTCGGCAGAAACAGAAAATACATGTTGTAACAAGAACTTCTCTAGAAATAAAAACCTCTATTCTACTCTATTCTACTGCCTTTGCAGTTTCTTTGTCAGCAGCTTCTTCTCCGGCGGTTAATAATCTATCGCCGCTACCTACTACACTCCCGGAAGACTTAGACCTCCTGGCAAGATGCTGCATCCCTCCGGCGGACGGCAGGATGTTGCTTCCGGCTGGAAGGAATGAGGCTTCACCAGCACCAAAGCATGTCTCTCCGGGACTGCGGCAGAATCTCTCAAGTTCCAAGAAGAAGTTGGATTTCTGGGCGACAGCCTTGAATTCCAACTTATTATACAGGTCATCATCCAGCAACTCTCCTTTCTCGAGAGAGTGATCCGAGACGATCTGCTGGCAGATGTCAACTAACCGGCGGCATTGAGAAGCAAAGGACTCCTTTAAATGAGCGTTGATGGTGCCTTGCTTCTGTATCTCCTCCTGAGATTGCCGAGAGAATGACTTGAGCCTGGTCACTTGAGATTCAAGAGTCAGGACTTGGGCACGGTACTTGTCACGTTCAGAATTGGCGGATGACAGCTCCTCCTTAGCACGGGCTATCCGTCCACTCAACTGGGTGACGTGCTTCAATAAATTGGCAGCACTCATGCCTAGCCGGAACAAAAAGAATAAGAAGAAGAAAGGGCCAAAAAGAGAGGAAAAAAGTTGAAGGCCTGAAAGCTTACCATGACCTAATGGCTCGGTATTCTCCGCTTGAGACCGGGACTTGGCTTCCTCCAGCTCTCTCACTTTCTCCTCCAGCCTCGCTTTCTCTTCCATAAGGGCGGTTTTATCCGCAACGAGAGCTTTCTTCTCTTCTTCCAAAAGAGAACAATCCCGGAGCAGAGACTGCTTCTCTTGATCAAAGGAAGACCTTGACTGCTCTTCCAGCGCGGCCTTTTCTTCCAGCAGGCGGTCGTGCTCTTGCATAAGCTTTTCTTTTTCCTTAACAAGAGCTTCATTCTCCCGTTGAAGAGTCTGCTTCTCCAGCACAAGCTCTTCAGCCTCCTGCTTGAAAGATTTCCCCTCCTGGTGGAAAAAGACTTTCTCTGCCTGAAGGTTGTTTACTTCACTCCGAAGATTGTTTACTTCGTTCCGGTGCATGGAGCGAACCTGATCCAACATAATGTCCAGGTCAAACAAAGATCAAATTAGCTGGCCCTTATTCAAGGAAAAACGAGAGGCGATTTCATACCTCTATCAATGTATTATCAGCCTCCTTGATCCGGCCTCTCAGAGAGAAGTTCTCTTCCCGGAGTTTTTTCAGCTGCGCCTCATACTCATCGCGCTGACGCTCGCACTCACGCCGGGACAACTGCAGGTCTTTGTTAATCGCCTCAGTCCTCTCCTTTGCCTTGCGGTCGATCTCATATTCGACCTGGTCAATATAAGCGTCATGAGAAGAGCGGGACAGCTTCAGCTCCTCTTCAACTCTATTGGCTCGGCTTTCCTCATAGCGAAGCCTGGATTGGAGGCTGCCAAAGTGAACCTCAGCACTTTGGGCCATGGACATCACCTAAAAAAAACAATACAATACATAAGTTCAGGAAACCCAAAAATGAACGAAAGAAGAAGAATACAAGTGACGAGAATGTCAACCTGAAAGATTCCTCCCCACATCATGTCGAACGCCTCTTTTGCTGGGATAGAATGCCGCATGATGGCATCCGCCCCCCATCCCCGATCCGCAGCCTCTTCTTGGTGGCAGTGAAGGTCGCCGGAGGAGCAAAGATCCCGTCTGGATGACCGGATCTCTTAATTGCCTCCTTCCAAATAGAGGAATACTTAGCGGCATCGCAGGTTATCAAAGGAAGAGGGTGCCCGCGATGGTAAAACCACCCTTCCTTTTGGGAGGGACCAGTGTAAGACTCCTGAGCAGGAGGGGGAGGGGAAGAAGAGGAAGAAGCTATGTGGCCTTCTCCCTGCTCACCCTGGGGCTCAGGACCCTCCGGCATAGGGCCCTCCGGCGTAGAGGAGGCCATGTAATCCTCCCTTTGCTTACTTCGAAGCTCAGGGTTCTCCGGCACTTGCCGATACTCCATTGCTTTTCCCTTGCCGCATCCACAGCCGCAGCAACGTCAATAGAGAATGATCCTGAAGCTTCACGGTCGCCGGAGGTTTGTCCTTCTTCTAAACCCCCTGGCTCTGCGGCCTTTGGCTTTGACGTGGTTTTCTTTTTCAGTCTTTTCTTGGCAGGAGCAGCAGGAGCTGCCGCAATAATAAAAAGCAGTTAGGACCAAAAGGGTGAAGCTGGAAATAGAAAAGTACTAAAAACTAAGAAAAATAAAAGAATAGGGGGAAAGCGGCGAGGCAGCCGAAACCTTCTTTAGCCGGAGGACTGACGTGAAGGTCTGTGGCCCCCAAGGTATTTTCCTGAGCAGGATCTGAGGAAAAGTAACTCGTCAAGTCAGGAAATTGCTCGCAAATGGGAGTCGGATGACCGGACTCCCGCCCCGGGCGAGAACCAAAGTCTAAACCCGAACCAGGGGTGAGTGGAAGAAAGACACGGCGCCCAGACTTGGGGCTCACGTGCCATGTACCTGGCAATCCGGCGTCAGCATGTACAGGAGATTCAAGCCGCTTCTTTTTCTTCAAGTTACCGGCTTGGTCATCTCCAACTTCTCGTCTGGAACGCTTTGCCGGAGCAGCGTTCTCCAAAAGCTGCTCGGCCGCATCGGTGGCCGCATCCAGCGTGTCATAGTAGTTAATTTTTTCGCCCCCATTCTTAAAGGTGACGAAGTTCCAGTTATGGAAGGGACCGATTTTGTCCCCCTTCTGGAAAAAGTCTGCGACAATACATCCAAACAATAAGGAGACCGAAAGAAACGACAGAATTCATACTAAACAAAAAAAAACACTTACTGTGGTATGTCTTCAGAGAAGACAAGCGTTCTTTTGTAAAAAACGCCTCGACGGTCGGCAGTTTCTTGTTTACTGCCCTCAGAACCTTCGAAATAGGCATTTCAGCCGGAGGAGTTTCGGGGCTGATCAACTGACCTTTTCCGGCCTCAGCAGCGTATGGGATGCCCAACACTAGGAAGGAAGAGGAACGATGACGAACCACCGCGACCCCACTCGTGAGCCTTTTTATAGTCGAAAAGGGAGTACCCACTCTTCGCAATGAGGGTTAGGCTGTCAGGATCCTTCCTAACCGTGAAGAATCGGACGAAGTCGGTACCCTCCGGCCGAATTTCGATATCGTCACAAAGGGAAACAAAAGCCTGAAGGTGTGAGATGGCTTTCGGGTGAAGATGAGCGAGGGTGCAGCAGCGACGGAGAAGGAACCCTAGCACGAAAGGGTGTGGGGGAATAGTCAAGCCGGATCGGAAGAAATCGGCGTAAACAGCGTACCCGCAACCGAAATCATCGCTAGGGTGAGAATCAGAGGATGGCAAAAAAATTTGTGTCCCAAGTGGGGCTTCGACACCCCCGAGACAATCACAGAGGGAAGAGTAATTGAGAGAAGAAGGAGAGGGTTGACGCCCAGAACGGAAGGGTCTTACTGGCTTCAGGAGCGAAGGGCGAAAGCCGTTAGGAGACTGAGAGCCTTGTATCGCTCCGATGGCGGGCGGAAATTTGGCAGCAAGTTTGCTCTGTTTGGCGGAAGAGGAAGACATCGTCAAAGCTTGGCGAAAATTGAAGAGTGACGGCAAAAAAAGACGGGCGAGCGCACAGTGGTAGGAAGGCAAGGGAAGAAGAGAGGTCGAAGAAACGGGCCAGTAGAGGAAAGAGGAAAGAACTCGAAGAGTTGGGCTTTAAGAGAAGTTTTTTCCCACTCGAATAAAAAATATATATATATGTGCAAACAAAAGTGTCTTTTTTTTACAGGGGAAGAGAAAGGGCTGCACGCTTCCTAAAAGCGCTACCGACGTCTAGTCGAAAGGAAGGCCCTGCATATTCTACATCGGTAACGGGCGGAAAATTCGAAAAAGAGGAATACACCAAGACACGAGCTACGCACGTGGTCAATAAGAAGTTCCTTTTCTCCGCATAGGAAGAAAAAGAACTTGTGGGACTGAGATAAGGAGACAACAAGGCTTGAGTAAACCAAAGAGAGGGCCCCAGAGCTGGCCGCAGCCAAAGAGAGGGCCCCAGAGCTGGCCGCAGGCAGTCGTGAAATTTTTTCACCAAAACACAAGACACAAAAGTTCTATTTTCTTCACCGAAATTCAGAAAGATAGAACTTGTGGGACTGATGAGAAGGGAAGAAATGGCGCCGGACCAAAGCAGGCAACGTAGAGCATCCGGCCGCTCTGGCCGGATGAGATTAAAAGGCACGTAGAGCATCCGGCCGCTCTGGCCGGATGAGATTAGAGGCTTGTAGAGCATCCGGCCGCCTTAGCCGGATGAAAATGGGACTTAAGCAAAGCAAAACGTCACTCGACCGGCCGCTTGTGGTCGGTCAAAGATACTAAAGAGGGGGTAGAACTGTACTTAAGCATGTAAAAAACAGGCTGGCACCAAAGGGACCAGGCCCAAAAAACTATAAATAAGGGTGTACCCCCATGAAATAAGACACGGTTTTTGGGCAATCAAACACACATCCGATTCTAATAGAGGCTCTCTTTCTCTCTCTACTCTCACAAAGATTCTGGGTTCAAGATCAGGTAATGTAGGACCGAATGTCAGATCAGGCCATTTTAGGATAGATACACTGTTACATTGGGGTCAAGGTCGGATCCTGTTAGGATGAATGCACTGTTTCACCACTCTACTCAATCTTTGGGCTAGGATCTTGGCAATGGTCTTATAAACGCAACCCACAACACTGATGGGCCGGAAATCATTCAAGTTTTTTGCTTCCGCTAGTTTTGGCACCAGCATTATCCACGTGGTATTAATAGCCTTGGGCATCTTGCTGTCTTGGAAAAAATCCTTCACTTCCTTCGATATGTCCTCCCCTACTACATGCCACATTTGCTTCAGCATATTAAAATTGAAGCCATCATAGCCTGGCGCTTTATTCCCTCCGCATGCCCACACCGCTTCTTTAATCTCCGCCATACTAGGAATCAAAACAAGCATGGCCTATTCTGCTGGACGTACATGCGGTCTTCCTTCGCAAGGAGGCCACGTGCCTGAAACTGGTCCTTCTCTATATAATCCAACAAAGAAATCACGAATCTCCTTACGAATCTCAGTTGGGTCATACGAGAGCCTGCCATTCACCATGAGGGCTTTGATCTTGTTAGAGTTTCGGTTCATTGATGCTTTCCTATGGAAATACCGAGTGTTCATGTCACCATGTTGAATGAATTTATCCCGAGACAACTGCCTCCAATACCTCTCCTCCATTCTCAACGTGCACCATATTTTTGCTTTAAGCTTGCTCCTTTCTCGCACACTATTGCTGTCAGCACCACCATTTAGAATGGTAGCATCCAAGTTTTCAAGATCCCGCGTCTGTTTTTCTAACTGGACATTAATCATCCCGAACTGCTCCCTGTTCCATTTCTTTAGTACCTCATTCATCTGTTTTAGTTTCACATGGGCTTCACCTTGTGAAATTTTCAACCATTCCTCCCTGAAGAACTGTTTGAAAGACGGGTCCTCCAGCCACATATCAAGGCAGCGAAAGGGCCTGGGACCCCAGTTTTGCTCTTGAAATTCAAGCCACATAAACCTATGGTCTGAGATCCCCCATGGACGACCCCTCAGACCTAAGTATGGGAACTTATTCAGCCATTCAATATCACAAAAGGCCCGATCAATCCTACTATAGGCTCCTCTGCTTGCCCAGGTAAACTTACAACCTGTCAGCGAAATTTCCACTATCTCCATGTCATTAATCCAATCTTCAAACTCACGCATTGAAGAGTTAACCTGGGCTGGGTTACCTCCTTTTCTTTCATCACCTCTTCTAACTTCGCTAAAGTCGCCCATTATCAGCGAGGGGGAGTTGCGGTTGGTTCTGAAATTGCTAATATCCAGGTAGGTTTGTCGTCTACCAGCCCGATCAGTAGGGCGTAAATAAAAATAACAGTACCTTGGAACTCCTGAGGCATAATTTTGACCTCCACTGCGATCCATCTTGTTTCTGTCTTGATTACACTAACGTCAATCTCATTTCGTGACCAGGCTACTATGAGACCTCCAGACTGGCCAACTGCAAAACTTTCTTCCCACTATGTTCTATTGCCCGCCCCCCACAGACTACGATGTTTGTTACAGGGTTTGGTGTGATGAATCTCCAGGATCCCTACCATCACCGCTTTGGTTTTCCAATTTTCCTTTTTGATTACCGCCCATTTTTCTGCCCTTCCGGAGCCTTGGACATTGAAGAATGCTATGTTTGACCACATCCTTCCTCTGGGTGCTACGATCTCTGTTCTTCCTCAATAGGCAGTCTAGGTTTGTTAGGGTTTTCCTTGGGTAAGGTGAATGTATTCTCAGTCGCTGCCCAAATCTGAAACAGGCTCTGGCTTCAGCAGAATTGCGGGCAGGAATGTAGCTCTTCCTCCTTGGACGAGATCGGCGCTGCGAGGCGCCACGACTGGCAGACAATGGCTCTTGGGAGGACAAAACCTGGTGGGGACGCTCCGTCTATGGGCGTTGGTCTACCATTATTTGGGATTCTCACTAGGCCAACAGAGAAATTATTCTGCACCAGTGGGTTTGCTAAAGTTGGGCTTTGCACGTTCTCCTCCTCTAGGTCTGGCCCATCTAGATTCACGTTAGTGGGATGTTCCTCTTGATGGATAACGAAAGATAACTCCTCTGCGCTTTTCTGATCTCGACCCAGAAGCGCCGAAAAAGCCTCTTCCTTTCATAGAGAGCCTTTTCGCTTTATGGAATCCACAATAACAAAAGTGGATTCTACCCACCAACAAATATAATTTTATTATCTATTCACACAATCTCTCTCTTCTTTTAAAATCCTGTTGAAAATAAAGCTCATAAAATTAAACTTTCGCAGAATTAGAGTATACTCAATTCCATGTTGGTAGCAAGACAAAGCGACAACATCTATGAAGTCAAAGAGGAAAAGTTGTGGATTGGACTTGCTCAAAGTTCAGGAGCTTAAAAGCAAATTTCCAAAGGTGTGAGACTAAAGCATCTCCCTCGTAAGGAGAATGTTGAAGCTGATGCCTTGGAAAATTTGGCAAGTATGGCCGAAAAAGTACCTAAATGAGGTATGGTTAGAAGTCAAGACTACATCAAGCATAGACGGGGCTCAAGTGTTTAAGTGGAACCAAATGATAAGGCAGATCTTGGATGACCCCAATCATAGATTACATACGGCAAGGAAGGTTGCCAGAAGAAAAGGAGGCCAGGATAATAAAAAGGCGGGCCGCATCATTTTCATTGAGAATAACAGCATATAAGCATCTTTTGCAAGACCAGCGTTGAAGTGTGTTACCATAGCCGAAGGGGCAGAACTAATAAAAGAGGTGCATGATGGGCTCTGTGGAAACCACCAAGGAGAAAGGACCACAATGCACAAAATCCTGAGGCTCGGGTACTTTTGGCCAAAAATGATGGAACATTGCAAAGAGTACATACAAAAGTGTCTCAAGTGGAGGAACATGGAACAAAATACACAATCCTCCGGCGGAACAAAATCTATCCTCTGCCCAATCCCTTTTGCTATGTGGGGATTATGATATTGGGGACCATTACCAGAAGCTTCACCAGGGAGTTCAAGTTCATATATGTCGCCATCGACTATTTCACAAATGGGTCGAGGCAATGCCCACTATCTCTATCACGGCTAGAAAATCACAGGAATTCATCTGGAAATATGTGATATGCAGGTTCGGCATACCAAAGACAATAATAACTAATAACGGAACTCAATTCAACTGCGAAAGCTTCCGGGAATTCTATGAAGAATGGAAGATCGACTTAAGGTTCGCATCAGTAGCACACCCTCAGGCAAATGGGCAAGTCGGGAACGTAAATGGTCAGATAGTAAGGGCAATAAAGAAAAAACTTGATGAAAGAAAGGGAAAGTGGGCAGAGCTGTTACCCCAGATCCTCTGGTCTTACAGGACAACAGAAAGGGGGCCAATAGGAGAAACACCCTACAGACTAACATATGGTTCGGAGGCTGTCATTCCGGCGGAAATTGTGGTACCATCAATAAGGTGGGAATCATATGACGAAGAAGTCAACAATCAGGGAATACAGGATCGTCTAGACCTCCTCGAGGAGACTAGAGTGGCCGCCGCAGTAAGGATGGCGAAAGATAAATCCAGAGTTGAGCGATATTTCAACCAAAGGATAAAGGAGCAGAGTTTTTCCCCAGGAGAGTTGGTTCTTCGAGAGGTTAAGCAGCCTAAGAAGCTAGAGCCACAATGGGAAGGACCATACATCATACACCAAAAGACAGGACGAGCTTCATACCGCCTGAAAAATGGTGAAGGGTACGAATTGCCGCATTCTTGGCATGGAGAATGTCTAAAAAAATTCCATGTATAAAACCTATGATTCATTAATAAAGAGGTATTATTTTCGAAAAAGAGCAAAAGTAAGCACCGGCCAAAGAGCCGCAGGCTATCATGCCTTGAAAGTAAGCACCGGCTGTGGAGGGTGATTTTTTCGGTATGAGGGGGTCTATCTAAATATGGTCTGACTGAAAGGTTGAGATCCTAGGAATTTGCCATTCTGTGGAGGGTGAAAACCCGTTATTCTGGCATCCCTCAAATACCTACTACATCGTTCGTCTTTCCCAAAAAGCCTATGGGGAATGCTAGCGAGCACTACACCCACTCTCGATGGGCTCCACGCGGACTTATGCCTCTATAAGGCGGAATTGACTAGAGTCGCCACCTAGTTTGACCTAAGGAACTAGGAAGGGAGAAGGGTTCTAAGAACCGTTAATTGACTCTGTGATTTGTTGCCTATGGATAGGACTTATCTGATCATACCAGAGATTCTGTGTGGGTTCGCACTGGGTTACACCCCTTAGAAGTGGCAACGACCACGACTTCAGATTGGTGCCCGAGGAAACCTCGGTCTCCAATTGTCGGGATTACCTTCTTTCAAAACCTTTTTAGGGAGATTCATTTAAATGCCAAGGATAGGATTAGGACAGAAGAAGAGAAAACGAGTGGATGAGGCGAGCTTTTCTGCCAAGCTAGCGCCAAGAAGAAGAATTGATGAATTCGAATGAGTGTAGAATGAAAGATTAGGAGTCTAATTGTGAGAGTTGAAGAAGTTGAGAGTTTGTGGGAGTCAGAGGGAATTTGAATGTCTGACAGACATGAATATCACCTTAAAGTTGGGAAAGGGGTTTTTTGAAGGTGAGATGGCTAGTGCAAAAGGGTATTTTGATTGATGTGGGGTCGCACCCTGTGTGGGTTGCCTACGTACTCAACTCCATGTTGAGATCAGACCTTACGTAGTTCAGGGCTTTTGGAGATTTTGGGGTTTCGAGGTGTTTAAGAGGTTAGTCTGTGAGACGCTCGGGTCTATGAGACATTTGAGGTGTTCATGTAAAGAGAGGTATGGGATATCAAGGTCTGTGAGATGCTCGGGTCTGTGAGACGTTTGAATCGTAAAATGATGGAGAGATTGAAGTGTTCGAGTCTGTGAGGTGCTCGGGCCTGTGAGACGTTAGAAGTTAGAGAGGAGTTGGGATTAGGGAGATGATTCGAATTTGAGGCGATTTGGAGTTTGAATGGTGATTTGAGTATGAAGTGTTTTGGGGTTTTGAAGATGATTTGAGTATGTGTGAGGCAATTGAAGTTTGAGTAGAGATCCCAGGTTTTTCGGATTTGAGATTCAAAAGGGGTTGAGGTTTTGGGATATTTCGAGTTTAGAGTGAGATGATGGTGGACAGAATTGTTTGGAGGAATGATTGTCAAGATCGTCTCTCTTAAAGTTTTTGAAACCGAAAAATCATTTTTTGTTGTAAAAGGGCGGATAATCCCGAGGGATTACCCTATGTACCCCCTCGAACACGACACTTAATTAATGGTAAGTGCCGAGGCTCGAAAGATGGGGCAATGAATTTATGTCGAAAATAGGATTTAGAGAGAAACACCATCAATGAGATGTTCTCGGTCAAGCCCTAATAACGTCTTTTACTCCCGAGTTTTAAAACGTTAAAAACCAAAAACATTGAAATCCAGCGGAAGGGAGTTAGAAATTTTAAAATCCCGGCTGCAACTAGGAAGGTCATTACTTCCCTAGCACCCTGCCTTGTAAAAAACTAGGCTGCACTTAGGGGAGGTTTGTCACCCTAATGCCCCGCCTAAAGAGATCCAGACTGCGACAAGGGAAGATATGACCCCAGTGCCCCGCCTCGGATTTTTATTTTATAAGAGAGACAAGTGATGTCTAACTGGGAAGAAAACATACTTTGAAGGTGTCAGACATCCCATGTTCCACGAAAACGGTTTAGTTTTGAGTTTGAAAACCAAGTTAGAAGATCTTTGAAGTTGTTCGGAATTTTCGATAAAGAAACACTGATTTTGAGAAATGTTCTTAGGAGAAAACTTTCTGTATATGTGAGAAGAACTTTCTGCGTTTTGAGAAGAGTTTTCTGTGATGTGAGAAGAGTTTTTCCTTTAAAATTCCACAAAATGGTTTCTTTGAAAAATTGATGAAATTTGAATAAAGTGATTGTTTGAAATTCGAGAAAGAAATATTTTTGGATTTTTGAATGGGATTTACAAGCTGGGTTTGAATTGGCTTAAATGAGATTGGGTTGAGTTGAGATTGGATTTACTTTGGGTCGGGCTTGGAAAACGGGCCAGGTTATCTTTGGGTTAAGTCAACTCTGGGTCAAGGTCAACTTCGGGTCAAGGTCAATATTTTTGATTTGATTTGGATTATGGGCTTGATTTGGGCTTAAGATGGAGAGGGTCGGGTTTGGGCCTCGATAGGATATGGGCCTTGATAGGATATGGGCCGGAGTGGGCTGATGGGTCGGAGTGGGCTGATGGGCCGGAGTGGGCTGATGGGCCGGAGTGGGCTGATGGGCCGGAGTGGGCGATTGGGCCTCGAAATGGGCTTGGGCCAGAGTGGGTGCTTGGGCCTCGAAATAGGCTTAGGCTACAGGTTTTGTGGGCTTGGGCCTTGGAATGGGCTTGGGCCGGAGTGGGTACTTGGGCCTCGAAATGGGCTTGGGCCTCGAAATGGGCTTGGGCCTCGAAATGGGCTTGGGCCTGAATTAGGTTTGTGCTGAATTGGGATGTGTGAACTGTAGGTTGAAGTGGGATTTGAATTGGGCCTTGAAGTGGGATTTGAATTGGGCCTTGAAGTGGGATTTGAATTGGGTCTTGGAATTGAATTGGGCCCGTTCTGGGCTTTGTTGGAAATTAGGTTGAAATTTGGACCCTATTTAGAGTTGGGCTGAAAAATGGGCCTTGCTTGAAGTTGGGCCGAAATTGGGTCTTACTTGAAGTTGGGCCGAAATTGGGCCTTGTTTGGATTGGCTGAAGTGGCCCTTTTTTATGTGGGCTTTATTTGTGATTGGGCTGAAAAAAAAAGTTGTTGGGATGATTTGTGAGATATTAACAAGTGAGATGGATCAATTTATTGATTTATTAAACTCTTGATTATGGATGTGTTGAAGGCAAAGGAGGATTCCACCCACATAAAACGAATGAGATACCCGCTAGGCATGGGGTGGTTTCGCATCCTAAGCCCTCCTAAAATAGCCTTAAGGGCTTGTTTTTTTGATGTTTTTGTTCTTATAAATATAACGGTGGTTTGGATGTTTTCTGAAGTTATAGGAGATTATTGTCCCACGAAACGAATGAGAGACCCGTTAGGTGTGGAGCGGTAATGCATCATAAACTTTTCTGTCAATGAAAGGCTCTAGAGGATAATAACTAAGGCTTAGATTAGAAGTAATACAAGGAAAAGAATTGAAAACTGCAATAAAGCCGAATACAAAGCATGTATATGTACAGTGCAAAAGTCAAAGGGGTCGGTTCTATTCTGTTTTTCTGAAAAGCTCAGCCTAAACTAAATTACCCAAATTTCTCCTCACTACTGTCTATTCCTTTTTCATTTCTTATTTCCTCTTGGTGATCAAACAAGGAGCTGGGATCGAAGAGCCTAAAAACACTCGGACATTAATTTCAAACCAAACCCAGATTTGCTGATTTGAATTATTTTCCGCTCTACATTGCTACCTCATTTCGAAGCTTTAGAGGAATGGATTTCTCAATTCAAGATTTATTCAACATCATTACCGCCAATCCGCCATGCTCAAACAGAAAGAAGATTATTCACTGCTTATACAGTTAATTAAGCTGAACCCACTACTCCACATGATAAGACGGAACCGTATGTCACCTTAACCGAAACTAAAATTACATTTCAGTAGAATAAGTCATCTAAAAAAACATGAAATGTTATATGTACAGCAAGATAGTCGCCCATGGAAAATCTTATGACAAGTTACGAACTCAATTAATTAACAAAATATATGAAACAGTCGTAGCTCCCAGAATCAGAAGCAGTGAGATGTTTAGCCATGGATATCAAGCAAATAGACGAATGTACTCATCAAGCAATTACTAATTGAATTTGGGTACCGAATAAATACCAGGAGGTGGAAACTCAACATTTTCCTGTAGAGGGTTAAGACCATGAAAGGGGAAACAAATCAAACAAGATGTCACACATTAGCTCCTGATTACAGATAGTCGCACCAAAATATAGATCAGAATGAAAATCGAAATCGAAAGATAAGCGCAGAAATCAGATACTACAACTCTGTTTCGGTATGGATTTGCATTCGAATCTACAGTCAGAGGGATGGAGCAGGATGAAACCACATCTTTAAACAGCAGGGAGCAATTTGCGATTCACATGCCAGGAGCGTTCGAACACGTCTCGAACAAATAGGGTCTCTGTAGATGAACTCGAAAACAGACAGAAAGTACATGGTACCCATAACGCATTGAAATGTAATAATTATGGATAGAATTCCGCGAGACAAGTTTTAACCCAGATTGAGTGAACGGGATTAACAGATAGAATATGAATCTTGGCCAAGAATCGAGACTCAGGGCCTCGATTTCAATCTCAGAACGAACATCTTCAAACCAGAAAAATAGTAGAAATCGATGACAGTAATGTAGTAAGACAGTAGGAATGGTGAATGTCCTTAAAAAAACTGAAATCATAGAGGGGGAGTGCGGGACATGTTCTCGCTCAATACAAACCAATTTTGAGCCCTAGAGCCTATGTTAGGTCTGGTACCCGTCGGTTTGATGCATAACAGAAAGAAAAGAAAAATAAACCAGACGCGACAAGCAAGATAACGCAAGGGGAGGAGAACGATAATGTGAAAGTCAATGAACAGAGACATACTTACTCATTCGATAAATCAACGAGCAATAATACCAACAACAAAAATGAAAAACAGAAGAGCTTCTGTGGGCAGATGTTCGATTCAGCAAAGAAAATATTCAGAGGAAATATGAGTGAACATGTAAATTGAGAGTAGCATCTGTGAAATCGATGGAGAAACAAGAAGAATTTTCTCCTCGTTTTCACTTCGAACCATATCCGTAGACTACAAAGTTTGTAACAGGTGGGATGATTGTAAGAAAAAAGACCAGAGAAATATTGACAGAGAATACTCGGGATTCTCAAAATGAAATCACACTTCCGTTTTTTTTTTTTTTGCTCTGTTCGTGAACTTCAGAGTTCATACCAGTCTAGGTATTCACCAAGAGGCCGAAAAGGGATAGCATAAAACGAAGACAACAAAGTAATAGAGTCGGGAAGAGATGAAGGCTTATATTCGGGGTGATTACCGAAGCCATATCTCCTTCCTTTTGGCCCAAACAGGTGCAGAAAAAGAATGAAAACCGTGAACACAGAATGTAAGTGATATTCAGCATCGTCCTCGAGCCAGGGACATACGAAATGGAAGTTCGAAGCCCAGGTTTTGGAGTCTCAACAAATATACAACAAAGGAAGAAGATACAGAGATGGAGGGTCGAATCTTCCTTCAAAACCGGTTTCCGATAGAGTTTAGCTTGCGCTGCCATCATTGGCTTACTTCTCTGGTAAGACAAAACCCAAAATTCGAACGTGGTGATCGAAAAGAGAAGAGAAAGGATCGAGCCGGTGGATGATGATTGAGCTTCAGGCGATGGAGAGGTGTAGATGGTGGGAATTTCTGGCGGAGGGGCAGAAGGTGGTGATGGAGCAGTGTTGCATGTGGAAAGTTGAAAGGTTGGGACGTGCGAATGTTTTTTTGGAATATAGACCAGGAGTTGGTGGCTGCTTGTCGTGGGATCTGTTTCTGGGTTTGGGATTTCAAATTGAGGAAGACAAGAGAATGGAATGTCTCAGACAACAGAGGAAGAAAGGAAAAAAACGTGGGATCTGTGTTGTCTGTTGGTCTTGGGATCTGCCCCTCCTTTGTTTTGTGAGAGATAATGATCAATATATAGAGAAAAGTAAGAGGAGTTAACGGCGGCTGGTTTGGATACAGGTTTAGGGTTTCACTTGGTTGCTGAGACCAAAAAGAAGAAGGGAAAAAAATGTGCCATAATTCCAATTACCGTGCTCGAACTCGGGACCTCCCCAGTCATCCAACATGTATTAACCAACTGCGCTACTAATTCAACTCAATCTAAGAGTGTGGAACAAGATAAATAACTGCTACTCAAATTGACTGAATTCTGTTAAACCGCTAGCATTTTAAACGGAAACGCAGACTAAGACGAAATGATTTTATCAATGAAGATGAATTGTTTCTTTTGAATATTCATGAATAAAAAAAACATAATAATAATAACAATAATAAAGTACTCAATAATAATATGTACATAAAATAATGAAATAGTACTAAGGAAATGATGATGATAAAATAAAAGTAAATGCTAGAAGACAAATAAGTAGCGATAAATATGATAAAACAAATAAGTAAACAAAATGAAGCTAAAAGATAAATGAACAAATAGACAAGCAATAAAGGTAGAATAAATAATAAGATAAGTGAATAAAACAAAAGGGAGAGGTTATAAAACCGTATTGTCGTTGGAAATTCATTTTTGCAAAATTGTGTTTTTATGAAATGCTTTGAAAAAGACCATAAAATGATGGTTTCGCTTCGGCACGCACGTCATTACGTTTTGACAAAGAAAGGCGACGACCCCTCTTATTGTATTTATGATTTTGGAATTTGCTTTATGGGGTGAGAATTTTTGGTGTCTACACCGGCCAACGAGCCGCAGGCTATCATGCCTTGAAAGTAAGCACCGGCCAACGCACCGCAGGCTATCATGCCTTGAAAGTAAGCACCGGCCAACGAGCCGCAGGCTATCATGCCTTGAAAGTAAGCACCGGCCAACGCGCCGCAGGCTATCATGCCTTGAAAGTAAGCACCGGCCAACGCGCCGCAGGCTATCATGCCTTGAAAGTAAGCACCGGCCAACGCGCCGCAGGCTATCATGCCTTGAAAGTAAGCACCGGCCAATGAGCCGCAGGCTATCATGCCTTGAAAGTAAGCACCGGCCAACGCGCCGCAGGCTATCATGCCTTGAAAGTAAGCACCGGTCAACGCGCTGCAGGCTATCATGCCTTGAAAGTAAGCACCGGCCAACAAGCCGCAGGCTATCATGCCTTGAAAGTAAGCACCGGCCAACGAGCCGCAGGCTATCATGCCTTGAAAGTAAGCACCGGCCAACGAGCCGCAAGCTATCATGCCTTGAAAGTAAGCTCCGGCCAACGAGCCACAGGCTATCATGCCTTGAAAGTAAGCTCCGGCCAACGAGCCGCAGGCTGTCATGCCTTGAAAGAAAAATCCGGCCAGACGGCTATACTTCGAAAGAAAAGAAAAATCCGGCCAGATGGCTATACTTTGAAAGAAAAAAGATTCGCCTACTAAAAACAAAAGTTCAATCAACAAGCCACAAGCTTCTTTTATTACAAAGGTAAACACTTAACTATCATGGCTTGCGTAAGAAAGCCATATGTACACCATTAAGAAGGGGGAGAATGTCACAGTAATAAACAAATTAACTAAAAAGAAGGAAGTACTCCGGCAGACGAATAAGCAAAGATGGTGAAAAATATAACTTGTATTCTTCCCAAGAGCGGGGTAAAAACAATTACAAAATATAGTCAATACAAAAGATCCGGCAAAATACAAAAAGTATATACCGGAAGAAAAACCCCTGTGAAAATAAAGAGAACTCCTATTCTATTTTTTCTACAGCTAGTCTATCACCACTACCGGCAACGCTTTCAGAAGACTTGGATCTCTTAGAGAGACGCTGCACCCCTCCAGCGGACGGCTGGATGTTACTTCCGGCCGGAAGAAAAGAGGCTTGGCCAGCACCAAAGCATGTCTCTCCGGGGCTGCGGCAGAATCTCTCAAGCTCCAAGAAGAAGTTAGACCGCTGGGCAACAGCCTTGAACTCCAGCTTATTGTACAAGTCATCATCCAATAACTCCCCTTTCTCAAGAAAGTGCTCCGAGATGGTCTGCTGGCAGATATCGACTATCCTGCGGCACTGAGAGGTGAAGGACTCCTTCAGATGAGCATTTATGGTACCTTGCTTCTATATCTCCTCCTGCGATTGCCGCGAAAATGACATAAACCTGGCCACTTGAGACTCGAGAGTCAGGACTTGGGCTCGGTATTTGTCACGTTCAGAGTTAGCCAGTGACAGCTCCTCTTTAGCAGTATTCATCCGACCATTCAGCTTCCGGATATGCTCCAAAAGATTGGCAGGGCTCAGGCCTGACCGGAACACAAGAAAGGTAAGGAATAAAAGAAAGGAAAGAAGGAAATCAAAAAACCAAAATCTGAAAACTCACCATGGCTCGGCAACCCAACATTCTCAACTTGAGGACGGGACATGGTTTTTTCCAGGTTTTTCACCCTTTCTTCCAGCCCGGTTTTTTCATTTGTCAAGGCAACCTTTTATGCGGCAAGGGCCTTCTTCTCCTCTTCTAAGGTAGCAAGATCCCGGAGCAGAGACTGCTTCTCTTGATTAAAGGAGGACCTTGACTGCTCTTCCAGTGCGGCCTTTTCCTCCGACAGGCGGTCAAGCTCTTGCATGAGCTTTTCCTTTTCCTTCACAAGGGCCTCATTCTCCCGTTGAAGAGCTTGCTTTTCCAGTTCAAGCGTTTCAGCCTCCTGCTTGTACGAGTTCCTCTCCTGATAGAAAAGGGCCTTGTCAGCCTTAAGAGAGTTCACCTCGTTCCAGTGAATAGAGCGCACCTGATCCAGCAAAATGTCTAAGGTCAGAGGAGGCCCGAGTCAGCTTGTCTTTCTCAAAAAAAAAAGAGAAGAGATGGTTTCGTACCTCTATCAAAGTATTATCAGCTTCCACGATCCAGCTTTTTAGAGAAAAGTTTTCTTCTCGGAGTTTCTTCAGCTGCAACTCATATTCATCACGCTGACGCTCGCATTCTCGCCGGGACAGCTGCAGATCCTTGTTTATTGCCTCAGTTCTCTCCTTTGCCTTGAGGTCAATCTCATGCTGAACCTGATCGATATAAGTATCATGAGAGGAGCGGGTCAGCTTCAGTTCCTCTTCTGCATTATTGGCTCGGCTCTCCTCATAGCGAAGCCTGGATCGGAGGTTGCCGAAGTGAACCTCAGCACTTTGAGCCATGGACATCACCTAAGAACAACACAATTCACAGAATTAAGGAAAAAGCAAAACAAAGGAGGAGAGAAACACAAAAGAAATGTGCATGTCAACCTGAAAGATGCCCCCCACATCATTTCAAATACATCATTTAATGGGAGGGAATGCCGCATGATGGCATCGGCCCCCCATCTCTGATCCGCAGCCTCTGTTTGGTAGCAGTAAAGGTTGCCGGAGGAGCAAAAATCCCGTCTGGGTGACCTGATCTCTTTATTGCCTCCTTCCAAATGGAGGAGTACTTGACAGAGTCGCAGGATATCAAAGGGAGAGGGTGCCCATGATGATAAAACCACCCTTCCTTTTGGGAGGGTCTGGTATAGGACTCTTGAGCAGGAGGAGGAGGGGAGGAAGAAGAAGAAGCTATGATGTCCTCTCTCTGCTTACTCCGGAGCTCAGGATTCTCAGGCACCTGACGATACTCCATTACTCTATCCCGTGCCGCATCCATGGCCGCAGCAACATCAATAGAGAATGAGGCTGAGGCCTCAGGGTCACCAGAGGTTTGTCCCTCTCCTGATGTCCCTGGCTGTGGGGCCTTCGGCTTTGACGTAGTTTTCTTTTTGAGTCTTTGCTTGGCAGGAGCAGGGGCTGCCGTAATAATAAAAACAGTCGGTATCAGAAGGCTCAAATGTATACAAAGCTGGAAACAGAAGGATACTAAAAAAAAGGAGAAGAAAAAAAAACAAGGAAAAATGACAGAACAACCAAAACCTTCTTCAGCCGGAGGATCGGAGCGGAGTCCGGGCGCCTCCAATGTGTTCTCTTGGATAGGATCTGAAGAAAAGTAACCCGACAAATCAGGAAACTGCTCGCAAATCGGAGTCGGATGACCAGACTCCCGCCCCAGGCGAGAACTGAGGTCTAGACCCGAACCAGGAGTGAGGGGAAGAAAGACACGATGCCCGGACTTGGGGATCACGTGCCAAGTACCTGACAATCCGGCGGCGGCATGTTCAGGGGATTCCACCCTTTCTTTTTCTTCGAATGACCACTTGGTCATCTCTGCTTTCTTGCCTAAAGCGCTTTGTAGAAGAGGGAGCATTCTCCAAAAGCTGCTCAGCCGCCACTAGTAGCCGCATCCAGAGTATCATAGTAATCAATCTTCTCGTCACCATTCTTGAAGGTGACAAAGTTCCAGCTGTGGAAAGGACAGATCTTGTCCCCTTACTGGAAAGAAATCTGCATACGACAACTAAAACGATAAGGGAACCAATTAAAGACAACAAAACTTCCGCTAAAAGTAAAATCACTTACTGTGATAGGTCTTTAGAGAAGACAGAACGTGCTTTTGTAAAAAAAAAACGCCTCAACCGTCGGCGGTTTTTTGTTTTGTGCCCTCAGAATCTTTGAAAGGCAACTCGGCCGGAGGAGTTGGGGGGACAGATCAACTGGCCTTTACTGACTTCAGATAGTATGGGAACGCCCAAGACTCGGCCGGATGGAGGGACGATGACGAAACCACCGTGAGTCCACTCATGAACTTTCTTGTAGTCGAAAAGGGAGTATCAGGCTTTCGCAATTAGGGTTAAGCTGTCGGGGTCAACCCATAACCGAGAAGAATCGGGAGAGTCAGTACCTTCCGGCGAATCTTGCTTTCCTCGCAGAGAGAAAACAAAGGTATGGAGATGCGAAATGGCTTTGGGATGGAGGTGAGCAAGAGAACAGCAACGACGGAGAAGGAAGCCCACAAACGAAAGGGTGTGGGGGAATGGTCAGGCCGGAACGGAAGAAATCAGCATAAACCACGTACCCACCGGCCAAAATCATCATTGGGGTGAGAATCAGGGGACGGCAGGTAAATCTGAGTACCAAGGGGAGCTTCGACATCCCTAAGGCAGTCGCAAAGGGCGGAGAAGTCAAGAGGGAAGGAGAAGGCTCTCAGACCAACAAAAAGGGCTCTGGAACTTCAGGAGCGTGGGGCGAAAGCCATTGGAGGAGCGAGAGCCCTGAATCGCTTCAATGGCAGGTGGAAAATTTACAGCAAGCTACTCTTTTTTGCAGCAGAGGTCATTGTTGCTTAGCACAAAATCGAAGTTAAACGACAGTGAAAGGAAGCGAAGAGCACGATAACAGGAAGTGGCGAAAGAAGAAATAGTCGAAGCGAATGGGCAGAGGAGAAAGAGAAAGAAGCTTAAAAACTCAAACTTTAAGGAAAGTTTTCCCGCGCTCAAACAAATAAATATATATATATATATGCAGTACAAATAAAAAACACTTTTGCAGAGGAAAAGAAAGGGCCACACGTTCCTAAAGACGCTTCCGATGATTAGTCAAGAAGCAGGACCTTACGTATCCTACACCAAAAACCGCGGAAAATTCAAACATTTGGTACACAACAGGTTTGAGTCACGAGCTTCGCACGTGGCCACTAAGAAGTTCCTTTTCTCCAAGTATGAAGAAAAAGAACTTGTGGGGACTGGGATAAGGAAAAAGACGAAGCACGAACAGACCAAGGAGCCTCAGAGTTGGCCGCAGTTGCAAAATTAAATTTTTCGCCAAAGCACAAGACACAGAAGTTCTATTTTTCTTCACAAAATTCAGAAAGATAGAACTTGTGGGACGGATGAGGAAGAGAAAGAAAGAAATGGTATCAAGCAGAGACAAGACACGTAGAACTTCCGGCCGCTCTTAGCCGGATGAGAATAGAGATACATAGAGCATCCGCCGCTCTAGCCGGATGGAAGTAGAAACACATAGGCCATCCAGCCGTACCAGCCGGATGAAAATAGGACTTAGGCAAGACAAAATATGGCCAACCGACCGTCTGTGGTCGGCCAAAGATATAGGAGAGGGTCAAACTGTACTTATACATGTAAAGTACAGGTGGCACCATGAAACCAGGCCCAAAATACTATAATAGGGGTGTACCCCCACGAAAAAGATACACAACATTTGGCAATCAAACTTACACTCGATTCCAACTAAAGACTTTCTCTCTCTCTCTCTCCACTCTCACGAGATTCTGTAATCAAGACCAGGTAATGTAGGATAGTGAATCAGATCGGATTGTATTAGAATGCAGTAAATTGTTTCAGTGTCTTAGTTAGGAACCCCTCTCACATCTTCTCTCCTCCACCTCATCATTTTCTTTTTTCTTTTTTAACATTATGGGTGGAATCCACACCATTGTGGATGCCCTTATGTGATAACCAGTTTTCGGCGTCGGCATACAGAAGGACCCGTCTGATCACGCCTGTTCCCAGATATTCCTCGTACTTTGCCAGTTTAATACCTCCACAGTATATCATAGTTGATCGCACATTTCCAATTACTACTGTGGCGGCCGCGACTTCCTTTTGGCTAAATATCTTCCACCTGTCCCCATACCCATTAATGATTGACACACTTTCCCATGTTCCATTCGGTGGCTTTCTACCTCCCCTTCTTCGTAACCTGTTGATATTGTCGTGACATTTACTTTCTCCGGCCCCTCATCATTCCCATGCACTCATCAGCCGGCCTACTAGATTCATCCACGCTTGGCCCACCAATGATAGGCGGCACTTCATGGTTGCCACCTGGCACTGGAGTGTTCATTCTTGGTTCTGGTCGCCGGCCGTCAAGTTAGAGCCATCTGCGATCACGATGTGACCACACCTTGTGCGTATTACTTCATCTCCGGACCAAAACTCAACCACACCTACCGCGTGCTATTTTGCGTCGAAGAATACTTCCACTCATCATTATGATTTTAAAATATTTGTTTTATTGTTAAGAACACGTCCAGGTTATGCGGCAGACTCCCCATATCTGTTTCAATGTCGATGATGTTTCCAAATCGTTGGGCGATTGCCTTCATAGTTCTTTCACACCAGGCCTGCGGTGGGATACCCCTTACTACAATACTTGCAAAACGCTTTTGCTGCGGTTCTTCTTCACTCCACGCTTTAACTTTCCATTCCTCCGCATCCCACTTCTGTTTACTTAGGAATGATCGTTTACCATTTTCCTGGCTGAATATGATCAAGTATTCATATTGGGAAACACTGATAACATGTGCCATTCCTCTGTCAATATTTAGCCTGGCCCGTAGAGCCCCTACCGTAGTCCTTCTTACCGACCAGACACGCACGCTTCTGCTTAGGCAGGGGAAGAGGATTTCTGACGGGTATATCTCCACTGGCGCCATCGGGTTACGGGGAGGAGTATCCTCCATCTCTTCTCCTCCTGAGTTTGGCTTCCGGTGACCTGGTGTTTGTTGTTCATCGACTGGGGGTTTCCAGTTATCTGAGGGCGTGCCCTTTGTTCTCCATTCCTGCCTAGGTCCACGTCTGGGCCTTGCGAGTTGCGTAGTGATTCTATTACCATCTAACCACGTCCCATTAGTGCCTTGGATAGCATCTTCCGCCTGGGAGCTCGATTCAAAAGCTATGAAGGCATTTGTAGCTATTCTCCTCTTTACTGGACGATGCACCTCCAGTATCCTTCCAAATGGAGCAAATAATTTCCACAGGGTTCCCAATCTAGTGGTATCCTGGATATTGTCAATAAAAACAGTACATGATTTTGCAGATGGAGGCCTTTAGCCATTGTTGGTATACTCTGGAAAGTGTTTTGTTTGGTTGTGAGGGGGAGTTTTGACGTTGGATTCGTGGTGGAGAGTAGGGGTTTGAAACAAGGATCAGAGAACGGAAATGAGTTTGAAAACGTGGCTGTTTTTGGTTAGTTGGCAGGGGTTTTAGTGCGGCCGTTAGTGGTGGTTTGCTGGAGGCGAGCATGGTGGGATGCCTACCGGGGGTCGGGGGGGGAGGGGTTTAGGAGAGAGGAGGGAGCACATTGTTGTACATAATTATTTCATATCGATCCTTCACTTTAATTTAGCAGTCTCACATGATATATAGTTAAGAGATAAACCATTACTGTGGAACGCGTCACTAGGCACCTTATTTGTGAAAGAGAAGCACATAAGTACCACATAAATAGCACATAAGTACCACACAAACGTTAACACAGTGCTCATACAGCAACAAATTGACCTTGTTATTAGATGTCACCATCCCACAGATGACTATAAATTAAACGTTATTTTATATATTTCGCATTAGTTACAGCATAGGCATCCGGAAGGAGAGCAACGACCACGGCGTGTGCCTCCACGACGACGGCACCTCCTGTCGCACGGGGATTCTGGCAACGCCCACGGAGTATGCAATCCTGAGGCTCGGTTGTCTCCACTGTAGCCTCCTCCGTAGTATCAGTGGCTAAAAGAACATTTATTTGTGAATACAATAGTTGGAAAATTTGAGTTATAAAGGGACGAAAGACAATAACATAGGTATACAAGAGCAGCAGATTAATTATGTATACTTGCCTGTGCTGTGCTCTGGTTTGCCAATAGGAGGAAGAGAAGTGTGCTGATCCCCAGAAAGTAAACATGGTTCCGCGGCGCCATTGTGTTTATTCCTCAAATATAGTAGTGTCTTTTGCTTTCTCCCGTTTGAGATTTTCCTAGTAATTAAAAGGCTTACTATTTTGATCTCCAAATATGCTTGAAGAGCAAAGAGTCTTCAAGATCTTCCTCATATTTATACAACCCGTGCCTATTAGCCCGTCTATCACTTCCATGAATTAAATACATACTCCCTCCGTTCATTAATATCTGTCGTTTTAGGATGTGATTCTTGTTTAAAAATAGCTGTCATTCTAGCTTTTTGACACACTTCTTTCCACTTTTACCCCTACTATTCAATATAAAAGTAATTATTATCTAAATTGAAAAGTAAAAAGTAGGGGCACATGCGTCATTGTCCTACTTTTCTTAATAAGTGTGCAAGTTTCTAAAATGACAGTTATTGTTGAACGGATGGAGTATATAATAATGGCAGAAGGGGTCGGCAGCTTATAATTCACCATGACCATATAAAATAAGTAAGCGGTCGGGCTATTCCATACTTTTTTTAGAAAAACAAGTATGGAACTATATGTAGCGTACTAGCGTGGCAGATGATGTTGTCATGGTTGGTGAGTATTACTTGTCACTTGTAATTGCTTAATCAGACTTGTATAAAAATTCAATAACTCATAGCTACAATTATAGTTATCTTTGATTACATTTATTCTAATACATAGACTAAAGCATATGATTTATAAGTTTACTATACATTATAAATATCAATATGTATATTTACTACAGTTTTCAGTGATGTTACTTTAAAGTGTATATTAATTAGTATTTTTAAGACGATTATTAAGAGCTATCCAAAAACTGAACTTATTTTTAGAATGATCTAAGCTTTCGAATAAAAGGACACTAGAGGATGATGAAGAAAGAGAGGAGTCATCATATAACCAGCTCGACTGGGGCAATTAAATTAGGAGTGCAGAAGTAAAATTTTTGGTTTTAGGATATGATCACTTTACTATCGACCTTGTTGTAAAAGTGTTTATACAAGATTTCTAAATGTATGGATCATCTTCTTGTCCATATGGTAGACCCTCTCAAATTGACACTACGAATGCATCTAATCCAAAGGCTTTCATAGTAGCTCAAGATTACTCATTTGTATTTCTAGAAATCCACGTTTAATTTGTCAATGTCGTCCAGTGTCTTCATGCTTCTACTTAGTGCATATTGAACTCCTAGTACTAGGGGATTTTCGATCATCAACTTCTTCGGGCTAAAGGAAGGATCAGAAAAAATTGTTGATAGCTTTGATAGCATTCTTTAGAACCTTAATACTTGAGGACCAAAAATCAACAACTTCATAAAGTGGAACTTGGATGTTAAGTGGAAACTGAAGTTGGGAGTAATATGGATTTGGTCGAGGATAAGAGCATATCAATAACAAAAAATAAAGTGGTGACATAGAGAAGCCACCTTGCCAAAGTCCACAATGACTTTCAAAGTGCCTAGGGGGTAAACTATTAAAGTTAATTAATAACGAGGTGGCATAAACACATTGGGTAATTTACTAAACAAACATATACAGGGGTGGAAGCTGAAAAAGGACGATCCACAAGGTCTAATCAACCGTGTCATAATCCTTACTACTATTATCCACCTTTATAACGCAATAGAGGGAGCAGGGGCGGATTGGGGAGGTTCTGGTGGGTCCTGAACTCCATAGCTTTTTTTTTAATCAGTGGGCTACTCATTGTAGCATAATCGTTACATGGGTCATGCCCAAACCCAAATATGCAGACTCCAGGTGTACAGGAGCATGAAACCAGCATAAAGATACCAGCAAAAGGTCAAAACAAATACACCTAACTCCCTAGTTGACAGAATCAAAACCAATCTTTAAATCCAGAGCAAAATGCCATCGAATGAGCAGAGCCTGGTGTTGAAAAGTCTTTCTTGCACCACTCCAAAACCTACAGTATAGTCTTTGAAGCAATCTCCTGCCAGTTTGGGACCTCGTGTGGGGGAATTATCACACCACAGCTTCAGTGTGTCTTGAATCTCCCCTTCTATCAGAACATCATTTAATAGGAACCACACAAATATTTCCACCCGAGGGGGGGAAGTTTTGCTCCAGCATGCTCTGTGCCAAGTTGTTTCTTCTGTATATGAGCATGCCATCACCTCCTTATAGAAGCTTTTGGTTGAATAACACCCCTCCTTATCAGCCAGCCATGATAGTTTGTCCGGTTTATCCACCCGCCCCGCCGCATTGCTGTTCAACAGAGCAATCAAGTTATTCACTTCTTCAACTTCGTAGGTGAAAAGCTCACGTCTCCACTTGAAGCTCCATAGCCAGTTGCTTCCTGACCAAGTCCCAACCTCTACCGCTATCCATCTTTGATTGATTGCTATTTCTTTGACATCTATCGCATTTGGAGACCATGTTACTATTATCCCGCCCGAATGACCAGTTGCTAGGGAATCCAGCCATTCTGTTTTCATGCCCATCCCCCACAAACTACGTCTCTTGTTGCATGGATTGGCGAGGTGAGTCTCCATCGGTGCAAGAATCTTCGTCTGAGTTTTCTGAATATGTTTCTTGGTCAGGGACCATTTCTCTGTTCTTTTTGCCCCTTCGACATTGAATGCTGCCACCACTGTTCCCATGATTAGCCTTTCGAACACGCTTTGCTCCTCTATTCAAGATTCGATCTATGTTGGCCAACGGTCTGCTAGGGAAAGGTGAAATTATTCCAAGCCTTTTCCCATATTTATAACATCTTCTCGCATCCACGGAGTGGGTTGGTTTAGTTTTTTCACTTTCCTCGTATGGCTGGTGGAGGGATTATCAATTTTTGATTTCTTCTTTTCTGGAGTCAGAACCACTTCTAAATTTATAGTTTCTAATGAGCTCGCATCAACCGGCGTGGGGGAGCCATTATTTGGAATAACTGTCGATCCTACCCATCTTGTTTGAAGTTTAATGAGTTTAATGAGCTCGCATTTGGGTTGGGCTCGAGGTTTTTTCTTGCTTCCGCCTCCTGGGTGTCAACGTTTTCTTTTTCCTCACATGCTGAGTTTCGTGACTCTTGGGATTCATACTCACACATGGTAAGGTAGTCATAATTGTTGTTTGTCTGTATCTCTTCTCGTGGAGGTATGGGGGGCGGTGTTACCTGTCTGTCCAGTTTACCAGCCAGTAGCGAAAATATACCACTTTCTGTTTTTACACACTGACTGACCATCATCATTGCTCTCTCCTTACCTACTAATCTCGTCTATGCAGTACACCAGGTCCCAAGGTCGAAGGTTCCCGATATTCTACATTTCACATAATCGTCCTTACAAACTGTTATATTGAGCCATGTGCTACACATTGATAATTTTACTGTGGCTACTTTATCTGCATCGCCGGCTTCATTAATTGCCTGCACCACTCCCAATGCCTGGTTCAGCGTTCTATTTGCCCCCCAAACCTGTGCCGCACTTCTGGCTGACGGAGAAACTTTGCCTCCGGCGTTTTCCGACAGCTCCGTTTCAGGCTCCTCTGGCGTTTCATTCTCTGACTCCGTCTTTATTTCCCCTAATTCCTCTGTCCAGATCTCAATCACACCTACTACGGTTGTCTTCCCATCAAGGAGTACCTCCACATCCTCATTTATTATTTTGAATATTGATGTTTCTATTCGTGCAAACACTTCCAAATTCGCCGGCCACCTTTCCATATATGTTTCGATTCCAACAACGTCACCAAACCTCCTTAGGATCTGGCGTACCGGTCCTTCACTCCAGGCTTGGGGTGGTAGGCCCCGGATTGCAACGTTCACTATCCTTGTTGATCGCATTTCATCTTCCTCATTCCAAACATTGACCATCCAATTCTCCATAGCCCATTTCTCGGCTAACATAAATTTGTCACGCTCCGCTTCGCTATGGAAAATAACCAAGTATTCCCCTGCAGACTTGGTTATTATGTGTTCCACACCTCCATTCATAGATACAACCTGCTTGATATGACCGGGATCGGTTTTGTTCCTTGTCCTAATCGACACGCACCTATCCAGCATAGGAATCAAAATTCCATAAGGGTACAATTTTACTGCACGTTCTGATGTTGCAGTAGTATGTTGTTGTAGATTTTGGTGAGCGACAAACTGACCTTTTGCCCCCTGTTGTGATTGGTTACTCTCCTGTTCCTTGTACAACCCATGTTGATATGTAGGTGTGTACTCTGTATTACGGCGGTCTGGCCCTACAGGTCTCTTTCTCAGTGGCCTAGCAAGTTGCACACTGATACGCTTTCCATCTAGCCACTTTCCATTTGTCTCCTTGACCGCCATTACCGCTTCTTGATGGTTCTCGTATCCCACAAATGCATATCTAGTGTTAGTGGCAATACGTCGTTTGGTCGGGCAAGAGACACTAGTGATTCTTCCGAACGAGTAGAATGCTCTCCACAAAGAGGCTAGGGTAGTACTATCATTCAGGTTATCAATGAAAATTGAATTTGACGTCTCAGTTTCTATGTGTGGATAGGCCATTGTGCGTTTTGGTGGTGGTGGTGGTTCCTAAATGTTTGTTTTGGAGCTTTGCTGGTTATCGGACTTTTGTGGTGGCTACGGAGGAGTATTTTGTGGTGGCTACGGTGGTCTTTGGGTTTTGGGTTAATTTTGTAGCTATCGGACTCCATAGCTTTTATGATAATAAAAAAGATATTTTTTTAAAGTATAGTTTTAACAACATAAAATTGAGTAAAATACTGAAATTTGATATAATAATTTAGTAATAAAAACATGTTTGTAAGGTTATAATGCTTAATAAATTTATGACTACAAATTTATATTTAATATATGTTACTGTCGAAAAAAAATTTAGACCCTATAAGATTTAGCTTCTGGGTCCACCACTGAGAGGAGGAGCTAACTTTGTCATAGTGAGATTAGAGTAGAGTTAGATGTTGTCAAAGATTAATTGTCTTTTAATATATAAGTAGTTTGGTTGTAGAAGACAGATCGTAATATTGCACAAATCAATATAACTATAAAATCTCTTTCCCTTTAATATTATAATTTGAATGATAGTTGGACTATAATTGCAATAAAGAGATGGCGATCATTGGTATTTTAAGTAAGTTTATGGAGCTCATCAACTTCGTCAGACTAAAGGAAGGATTAGAACAGCGTGTTGATAGATTTGATAGCATTCTTTAGAATCTTAATATTATAGCACCAAAAACCAATCATCACAAAACACAACTTTGATGCATATGTTGAGTGGAAACTGAATAGTGATGCAGAGTTGGTCAAGAATAAGGTAAAGCATATCTATCACAAAAATAAAGAGGTAACGGAGAGGGGGCGGACTCAAGGCCAAGGGTGCACCCGGGGTCATGACTTCTGTGAAGAGTATAAATTATACTAGTAATTTTTAGTGTAGTTTTTTTATAAAATGGTATCAGTTATATGTGTTAGTAACTTCATAAATTTTAGAAAAAATTTAACTAGAAAATTTTATCAGTTAATAATCTCAAGATTTCAATCTTTAGATCCGCTCCCTGATATGGTGGCAGAAACAACATAGCAAGGGAGGAAGATGAAATAGGACGATTCACCCCAGGAAGACCTAATCAACCATGTCAATATTCTTTACTATATATCCATCTTTAATGGCGGAGCCACATATATCATTAGGGGCCTGGCCCCCTCAACATTTTGAGAAAAAAAATTAAAAGTATATATGTTAAATTACTTATGTGAATGATAATAAATAATGATATTTTAGATAATAAAAGATAATTATCATGCAAAGTAAATATATTAGTATTTTATGTTGTTTCTAATCTAATCACTTCCATTCAAATGCCACCTTACTAAGTGCAAGTCCTTAATTTTTTGTTCTCTTAATTACCTTACTGAGTAGATTGTTTCAGGACTTTCATATCAATGGTTGATTTCATTAACCAAATTATTTTTGGACTATCTCCTAGATGATTGTATTTATGATTTTTTTAAATACAAATTTTTACAGTATATTAGTAAGTTCTACAAAATTAGACCTTGTGGCATAATAAAACTTCTTATGTAGTATTTCATTTTCATTGATTTCGCTTGACTCCTTAATATTTGATGATTAGCATACATGCTTATTTACTAAATTGAAAAATATATAGATTTTCTTATCAATTAGAGAGCCAGTGTTGGTATATGCTATATTTTTTAGGGTGTTTATTCTCAATAAATAGAGCTTTTCATTATTTTCAAAATGATAGATGTTTCAGCATGTTTAAATCCTATAATTTACATCTTTACCTCTTGTCTTGTTTATCACATTCTACTTTTTAATATATTTTAATTTATAATGTAAAAATAAGAGCGAAATTGTAAACAGCTAAAAATATTCTATATTTGAAACAGGATGAATTATTTTTCTTAGATTAGTGTACATGTTTTGAAGACTTACTATCATTTCATAGTTTACTTCGTTGTTCTTGTATGATATTTATGTTATATAATAGTGATTTTCTTATTTCTTAATATACTATTCCTTCCATGATAGTGAATATCTTTGAAAATTTACATATAAATCAAAATGTATATTTAAATAATTGAACCTTTTGTTACATACCATTAATCTATATAACTAAAGTTTATGTTTGTTAACATATTATATTGACCCCTAACAATTTATTTCTGGCTCCACCCTGTCTTTATGATGTCATAGGGGGGGGAGCAAGCTCTAAGATAGTGTTTTATGATGATAAAGTACATCTGGATGCCATTAAAGATTAATAGTTTAGGTGTTTGGTTTGCGTGACCCGTGTCTCGTGTATTAATTCCACCTATGTATATGTTCAAGAAAAAAATCCACCCGTAATATAAGTGAGATGGGCTGGTAACCTTTACGGGTCCTTTATTCAAATGATGGCCCGGTTACGTATCAGATGTCCGTCCCCATAGCCACAAGCAAATGATGGTAATTCTTAGTCATTTATTATTTAGATTTTTACTCCATATTAATCGGATTAAGTTCTTATTCTTTGTTTGTTTTTCGATCATACTTCAGTTGACACAATCATTATGAAAAATATATAGTTAATTGTTTAGAATTTGTAATGTTTTTTGGGATAGACAGTTGTAAAATTTTATAAAGTGTTAGATACTAGTTTATGATAGGGTGGAAAATTTTTTATTTCAACCTCATTGTTTTAGGTTATAGTATGATTATGAATAGGTCTATGAATGATTTAGACAAAACTAAATTTGAGCTTAAAAAATATATATTGGTCACGGATGGCCCTCTATCCGTCCGAAACGAACATAAAAAAAAAGATAGACGTTCCAACTTTACGTCCATTTTAGGCACGGCCAGAAACAGACAGCACTGAAGCTGTGTCCCATGGGGATGAAAAAATGGACGCTCCAACACCACGTCCGTTATGGATCAGTCCGGAGCAGACAGGTGAAAGACGGACAACTTTGAATTACTCTCCCATGCGTGCGAAAAAAAGGACGCACCAACTTCCGGTTTGTTTTTTAACCGTCCATAACGGACATGTAAAAATGAATCAGATGTTAGATGGTCATTTTTTCGTCCATTTCGGACGGATGGAGGGTCACACCCAAAAAAAAAAAATTCTCGATGTTTAAACCCAAATCCAATTTTGTTTGATCCAAAACATTCTTAAAATTATTCATAATCATACTTTAACAAAAACAATCAAGTTGGAATAAAAAATGTTACCTTAAATGCGGAAAACGAAACCCAGTTGAAAGAAAGATTGAAAAAAAAATGAAAACTAAGATGGTTTAGAGAATGCCCCTCGCCGTAACCACTGTTTGACTAGTCACACGAAGTGGTAACATAACAAATTCACGACATATTTAACAATATTTTTTAATTGTCAAAAATACCTTTGATTGTGACTCTCGTGGAGAGAATGAGTGCCTGGAGGATATGTATACCCAAAAATGATAAAAATAAAATAAATATACGACTACAAACTCCAAAATATTGTATGCATATGGAACGAATTGACTGACTGCAAAACCAAACCGAGTTAATAATATCATTACAAGCTCCAACTTACATATCGATGAGGATTAGTCCCACTATATGTATATGCACCATTAATGGAGAGTAGTTTGGTCATTAATTATTAAGCTTCTAAATGGGTCACTTTGCATTCGTATATAATAAATTAAGAAGACGAAACACTTACATTTACCAGATTAAAAAGTCATAAGGGAAAAGCAACAAAAATATTCATTCTCGAGAAAGAATTTGTAACTTGATATCCTCTTGCCAACTGGAAGGAGGTTGAGATGTAAAGTAGTAATTGATTAACTAGGCCTATGGGTAACTTCTAAGACTGTATTCAATATCCATATTTGGTGTTGCAGAAGCCCAAGTACATTTGAAAACTACATCCTTAATTGATTTGTAAGGATTCAAGAAAGGTTTATGCAGTACCTTTGTTAGAATTTTTCTCATAGTTTTTTTAAACAATTGACCATCATATAATATATCAACACATCGTGGAATGTCATTACACCAAGTACAAAACCAACTACCCTATCCTGTCTAGATTTGCTAAAACATGAGCAACAATATTCTTACTATGGGATAGATGGGACCAAACCACATTCTTAAAAGAGGAAACTAAATCTAAATCATCATGTAGAACCACTTTAACTCCATGCACACTTCACCCGAGCCCTTCAAGAAGTTGACATTTGCTAGACAATTCGAGTGAATACGTATTGCATATGACCTTATGTAGGACACTGATGACATACCAAACAGAAGAGCCTTGGCTTCCACTACAGCTGAGTCTCAAAGGTTAGGACCATTAGTAATATATGACACTAAAAGGTCCTTTTGTTGTCCTCTAAATGACCCCTATTCAAAGCCATCTTTACCTACACTACCATCCAGAAAAACTTAAAACTTCATTATTTTTACAACCTGTTTGTCATCCACTTCCATAAGGGCTGGTGAGATAATCATGGTGGCCATATCAACTTAGTTCCGAGCTTCATCCATTCCCACTTCAAAGTCATTAATCCAACCATGGTAGAATTGACATCTAACAAACCATAATTTCCACAGAAAGGTAATGAAGGATTGAAGTTGTTGGATATTACCTGAAAGGCAATAGAGATATCATCCAGTCACGCAAAGCATCATCTTAACAATGAAGGGTGGAGTCTCAAACTCCTCGATTCTCTACCATTTCTTGACAGCTTGGCATTGAACAAAAGCGTGAACCATGTTTTTGACTTTTATGGAAAGAGAACATCTTATACCAACTGAGTATATTCCTGTTTTTTGGACAAGCACATGACAAAGAATAAATCCCTGCATAAATTTCCACGCAAACAAACGAATACACAAGGGAACATCACACTTGTGTGCCTTCTTCATGGCTGAACCAATTGGACTGCCATACAAAGTGGATTCTTCCAGTTGAGGTGTGATAGAGGTTGATAGGTGATAGGATAACTTGACAAAGAAGCTACCATTTCAAGATGCTCCCCAACTCCAACCATCTTGTCTGGATGTGGAGCTAAAAGTCATTCGAAGGATATAATCAGCATTCTCCTCACTAAACCATGCGTGAACTCTATCTTCTTTCTAACATCTAAAACTATTATCAATGATACATGAAACTAAATCCTCTTGTCGAATATTGTTGGTAATGGTCGACTCCTATGGCTTACCCTCTCCTCTTTCCCATGACTTATCCAAGATCCATTTATCCATAATTCTTGTAGTTTCCCCTATCATATCCCTTTCCGTGCTCCATTTGCACTAGATACAAAGAACTCCACAAGGACCTCCAAATTGGGCTAGGCCTTGCACTAATATGGGAGTCGATTAGATCAAAATTTTGGAAATATTTAGCTTTAAGGAGGCGTGCCACTTGAAGGTGCGGCTGTTGGAGGATACATTAACATTGACAGGCTAGCAAAGCATTATTAAAGGATGAAAAATCTTTAAATCTTAAGCCGCCCCTATTAAGGTTCTTGCATAAACTGTCCTAGCTTCTCCAACAGATACCTCTATGGGAAAGAGAGTCTGGCCGCCAAAATTGTCTAATAGCTCTTTGTATCTCCTTGATCAGTCTGGCAGGAAGCTTCATGACCCCATTACATAAGAAGATATTGCTTGAAGAACTGATTTGATTATAATACTTCTCTCTGCTTGGGAGACAAGATATTGTCCGCTCATTATACGCTTAAGAACCATGTCCCTAATATAACTAAATATGTGTCTTACTTTGGCCCACCACGCTTGGGAAGCCAAGATATAGCCCTAGGCCATGGACCTCCTTGACACTAAAGATAGAAGCAATTTGGTCTTTATGAGCATAAGTAAGGTCTGCTAAGAACATCAACCCTGCTTTATCAAAATTAATAGTATGTCCCAACTTTTCTCTGAACTTCTCAATAAACTCTAACATCCTTTCCGCATTAAACTTGGTACCACGACAAAAAATAAGACAATCATCCGCAAAGAAAAGATTAGAAACATCAAACCTCAATCCTCTGGAAGTTATAACATAGATGATTATAGCTTGAGCAGTAGTTTTTAAACTTGAAGACATAGTCTTCATACAACAGACAAAACAAAAAAGAGTTTAAGGATCCCCTTGTCTCAAATCACATTGTGGTCTAAAGTTCATCTTGGAACTCCATTAATTAGGATAACAAAAGAGACCAAAGAAATGCATTTTTTCAACCAACCTTAACCATATTTCAAGGAAAGCCAAGCTACGCAGGATGCCTAGGGTAAAGGACCACTCGACCCTGTCAAAGACTTTCGTCATGTCAAGCTTGAAGGCAAAGAAGCTTCTCTGAGTGGCTTTGGAAATCTTCATGGATTGGAGAAATTCATGAGCAAGTGACATTATCATATATAAGCCTTCCTAGGACAAAAGCTCCTTGGTCCTCTGATATGACCAAACTCATAATACCATGATACCTATTCACTGAGACTTTAGAGATGATCCGGTAAATCGTGTTGCATAGAGATATGGATCTAAAATCTGCCATCGAAGTTGCACCCACCTTCTTTTGAATAAGCACTAAGTGGGTGTGATTGAGGCCTTCTAGCATGGCATCTATGTTAAGAACCTTTAGTATTGTATTGACATGTTCATCACCAGTTATATCCCAGAATTGTTTGATGAAGGTACTGTTAATACCACCAGGGCTAGGTGCCTTATTAGGATGGAGATCACGAACGACGTGTAGGATTTCCTCCCTACCGTAGGGTTTCCTAATAGGTCATAATGGTCTTGCCGGACCCTTTTTTCCACACATGCCAAGAGATGGTGGTTAACTTGAGGTGTAGTCATTGTGAATAAATTGTTGAAGTAGAACAGGAAGTTTCATCAACATCAAGGATAGTATTCTCATTCTTCTTCTAGTCCTACTCTATTGACGAAAAAGGTCGTGTTCATGTCTCCCTCTCTTAACCATTGTAGTCTTGATCTTTTGGCCTAACAAATCTCTTTCTTGACCAACAACCAATCCAGCTCTTGACTAAGCGATTTCCATTTAAGCAGATTCTCTTGAGTTGGGTCTTGTTCAGCGATCTCGGCTATAGTTTCCCTTATTTCATGAACTGTTGAGGATTCAGCTCTAGTTTTTCTACTGCACCATGATTTTAAAGCTCCTTCACATTGAAATACTTTAGCCATGTAATCATCTTGGTTGTTTCTCCCCTGCCAGATGTTACTGATAATTCACTTGGATACAAGGTCATTAGCCCGGGAATTATCAAATCTACAAATTTTAGTGCCTTTTCTTCCAAGTGGCCTAAGAATCGGTTAGATCGGCCTGTGATTTGAGCGACCCCATCTTAAATGAACGTTATACGTGTTTGGAAAGAGGGCAACCCATTGGGGAGGAGCCACAAATCAATCTAGTCTGCTATTGGTATTCCAATTATCCCATTGGAGATTTGTAAAAGTGTATATTTTACCCGTATAACCCAAATCTTGTAGCCCACAATTACTAAGACAAGATTGGATGGCCCGCATGTACAATTTACAATGGTTACCACAACCATTTATTTCAAAATTGAAGAGGATTTCATTGAAATCCTTGAAGACTAGCCACAGATCAGTTTGATTTTCTTGAATATCCTCAATAAGGGATCAAGTTCTTCATCTATCCATTGACAAGTACTATCCATAGATTCCATTTCTCCCCAACCTGAACATAAACCACCATGTACCTTGAAATCAATATGGTGCAGGGAATAATAATGGATACTGACCATGAGAGACGAACACAAGAATATAGCTAGGCCACCAACACGACCCATGCATTCCACCGAGAACCCTGTGTAGTTGCACAATCTGGTAGTGAAAGATTCCAGTTTGAATTTGACGAGATTTGTTTGGATATGAATATAATGTCAAGAGCTTCATTACGTACAACTCTACTGATCCGGCATTTTGAGTTTGGGTGACCCAACCCTACAGTTCAAGGACAATATACTCATATTGGGGTAAAATGAGATCCTCGAAGGGAAAAAATGACTATATGAAGACATACACGCAAAAGCAAGCTAGAGCAACAAAAGCGATAGGAAGTGAAGGGAAAAGCAAGCAGGGGAAGTGGGGAGAGGAATGGACGACACCTTCGTTGTAGAGAAAAGGGATATGAAGAGAAAGGGAAACAGAAAAACACGGGAGAGAGCTAATCACCCCCACTCGGATCCGAAAAAGGACAAGCAAAATATCAAGGTTGGGGAGGATTCTCCCAAGAAACCTCTGCGGTGAGCAATGAACCAGAAGACGGAACTAGGAAAAGAGATCGAACTAGAGACCAGGAAAGACACAGAGGGGAGGACAAGGGCAGAAGGCTGTAGTTTTGTACAATGGTTTTAACAATAAGAAATTGTCAGATTTGTTATTCAACAAGGACGGGAAATGATTCATCATGTGGGGGCAATTACAACCAGGGGCGGACGGAGAGGGGGGCTAGGGGGCTCTAGTCCCCCGAAATTTTTGAAAATTTATCAAATTACTTTTATAAATTTTTAAAAAATACAACATAATATAAAGTTTTAAAGAAAATTAGTGTTAAAAATTTTTTTAGCCCCCCTAAACAATTTATGGATGTCAAAAAAAATTTTAACCCCTTAAACAAGATTTCTGGATCCGATTACAAAAGATTCTAACCGGCTAGAAAGATGCATCTCATATATATACATGCCATCAGCTCATCCAATAATTCCAAGGACGTCGGAACAACTTCAATATGAATGGTTTTTTTTTTCTTGATATAAAATAACCCACAATCTGTGCACCATTAAGTAACCATGGCAAAGAAAGAACATTAATTTGAGATGGGATCGTCGGGTACCTCCCAATTATTCCCTTGAAAAAAAAAACTTTCAGAAATTACATGATAGTACAATTTGTGCCAGGATCATCTGAAGGGAACTCATACATGCAATATTGAGGTTGTAGAGGCCGAGGAGGGCAGTAGTAGTTCTGCGGGTAATAATAATGCGGTGGCGGGCAATAAGGAACCACTATGCAGCTAGGACAACAGCATGGCTGCTGCGGTTTTGATTCACCACCTCCTCCTCCGCCATTATTGTTCTTGTTTCCGTTTCCGTTTCCATTTCCATTCTGTTGATTTCCACCTCCGTTATTTTGCGTGTTTTCCTTTCCCTGCTCATCCTTACCATTCGGCATCTGCTCTATCACTTCTTCCACACTGATCACAATCGCTACCCCAACTTTCTTCCTCAGCGCCCGGGTCAAACCCACTGGGTCAACTTCAATTCCTATCACAACTAGCTGGGTATCTCCTTGCACAGACACTGAGATCACACCTGCCACCCAAAATTTGCACTACATTTTGAATCAAAAGCCTAGCTAATTGAATAGGCAGCAGACATGGGATTGATCACTATATATATATATATACGTTTTGACTTTACCTGGTGCTGCTGCTGCGATAGTCATAGCCTTTGTTTTACATTTCTTGCACACCATCTGCACCTTTAGCACAATCTTTTGCTACATATATATAAATAAATTAAATGCCGAAACTGGTGTTCATCAGCACGCAGTTCATATTCACAAATAGAGAAAAGAGGGTACGATGAAAATGATAATAACAAACTAAATTCAAATGCTTAACAGATTAGGATGAAGATAATGATAACCATATCAGTTCAAGGAGCTCAAGTTTTTGCCTGTATGGTGCTTGTTCTCAATTACCTTCATCGTTCCTCAGCTGTGGCGGTTGAAGGAGATTACAAAGAAAGGGGTAGAAGGTAGCTAGATATCTGGATACCTTCATCTTTTGCTAATTGATTTTGGGGAGTTTTAAAGAACATAGACCTTTTCGTGGGTATATTATAATTTTAAAGCAAAGATGACCTAGTCCTTGCTCCCACGTTGCTGTATATTATAGACCCAATGGTACAAATAAACATGACCAGTCGAATATCATAAACCAAGAATGAATATATGCATGTACTATCATATATCAATAATTAATTTTGGTATATATAATTGTAACTTACCTAATTCAATAATTCGATCGATCATTGATTGAGATAACTCATCTGTATTAGTGGCAGTGGTACATCAACATCCATTGTATTTCTATTAATGGTTTATACTAAAAAGGAAATTTTCATCAAAAATAACACTGAATTTCTTTTTAATTCATGATACACCATTATGTTTGTAAAATTACACAGCATAACACTGAGTTCTTACTTATTTCACCGGATAACAATTTGTCTCATCTTGGGTAAAGAAGTGGTATCCTAGAACTAAAGGTTCTGGGTTCAAAACCTACCTACCGTAACTATAAAAAAAAAAAACACTTTATCCCATATTCCGTAAATTACTGTGTTAAGATTGCCTGAACATGATCAAACTATCCCTGTTATTAATTAACTGTCTGACAATGATTTGTCATATTAACAAATTCTATAAAATACCACTTTTGTTTACCTAAATATAGGGGCAATTTAGTCTTTTTTAAGTGATATTAACGAAGCAGTTAGAAAAAATGCAGGGCTATTATCTTATATAATTTTAGAACCAAATAGTATATCGTAAATTAAGTAGGAACTAAATGGTATTTGATGAAATTTGTCGTACTAAAAAATATAAAGGGTCAACCCGATTCTGACTTGTGACATAACCGTTTCGATGCGGGCATCCCGGTCGTTGCATAGAAGAATATTGTGATGGATATGTAAAAGCCAAGCAAAAGGCGTGCAAGTTACACTCCATTAACGAAGTGCCATTCTACTCTCCCACTTTGCGATGTGTGGACTCCAAATTCTCTAAGGCTTGCTTGGTAGAGGGTAGGTTCTGGCAATTCGGGTCACTCGGTTCAGGTTCGGTTTGGTTCGGGTCGGGTCAATTTGTAGATATTTACTATTCGGTTTGGTTTGAATCGGATCGGATTCAATGGTTTAAATTTGATTCGGGTTATTTCGGTTTGGTTGAGTTCGGATTTGGGTGCTTTCGGTTCAGGTTAGCCTTTGAGTCATTCAGTTTTTTCGGGTTATAGGTCAAATTCGGATGACTTATCCGGGTTTAATTGATAAAAATTTTTAAGTACAAATTTTAAGCAACCTTCGTAACTTGCATTGATTTTCATATGCGGCTCCAAATTCTTTTAATATAGTGTTACTGTTGATCAAGACTTCTATTGTGTATAGATTGGATAAAATCAAACTGGATGACAAATTTTGTAAATGAATTTAAACTATTAATTGTATAGACTAAGTACAAATTAAGCTTTTGTGAATTAGTGGTCAATATTCGGCAATCGACGTCCAGTTTACCCCGCCCACGCCCGACGTCGTGCCTTCCGTCATCCTGCGCCCGTCACACCCTGAGCTCATCACCTTGCACAAGCGTCACACGCCCACGCCCATCGATCAACATTCAAACCATTCCTAAGTCCTAAATATAAAGAAACCTAAGTTTATAAAATATAGAGTAATATAAAATAGTAATGATACACATTACATTGTCTTATACAACATTTTAGGTTAAGTTGTTAAGGTAGATGGAATAAGGTGGGGATTATTCATCCTTCAAACCTTATTCATCCTCCAAAATGCTAGTCTATCTCACGATTCACAATAATCTACCGTTTGGAATATTTATTTTCCTCATTTTATTGCATAATTTTCTTTTGGCATATACACATTAATCTTGAATAGTATATGTCTCAACTAAAAAGTTTAGGTTTTATAATTAAACTTCATCAACATTTAAACCATTCCCAAGTCTCATGTCCTAAACATAAAAAAACCTAATTTTATTAAAATCAAAATTAGTATAGTATTATAAAATAGTAATGATACACATTAAATTGTATTATAAAACATTATAAAGCAAAACATCTATAGTTTGTAGCAAAACATCCATGTATGGGAAGAGTAACAACACAGTTTATGAATGTTTTATTACAACGAGGCTTGAGATGCTTGAAGATGTTCAATATTATTATATATATATATATATCATTTGTGAGCAATGAAACTTATTGGATGTCTAAATCTCCATTATGTGTTTTTGGTTTCAAGATTATTTTTATAGTTGGAACAACTATAGTAGATTTAGATTTAGCAAAACATTCGGGTGGATTCGGTTCGGGTTGATTCGGTTCGGGTGGATTCGGTTCGGGTGAATTCGGTTCGGGTGGATTCGGCTATACCAAATTTTGGTTTGATTCGGTTTTGGTTTGGTTCGGTTCGGATTTTCGGGTCACATTTCGGGTCACGCTATTCGGTTTAAGTTCGGGTTCGGATCGGGTTGGATCGGTTTGGTTTTTCTGGTTCGGGTCACCTTTGCCAGGTCTAGGCGGTAGGAGAATGTATCTATGGGAATGGAAATAAAACTCCTTCTATTACCATGTTTAGTAGGAGAGAATTGAAATTTATAGGAAATGGGTATGGGAATCAATTCTTATTTATTCTCCTCCGAGGGGTGGTTATCACTTTTCATTTCCACCATACACGTTTTTTTTATTACTAATTTTCAAAAAAAATGTAGAAAATATAATATTTGTGTGAATATATATATATATATTTTAATCAATAAAATCTAAATTCGAATATTATAACCAAAATTAAAGATTTTTAATATCGTTGTAGTTAATAATAAAAATGACATATAAAAATTTATGTTTAAATATTAATACTTGTATTAGCTATAGTGATGATCAAGTACAACCCGGCCCTTGCGATCCACCCGGAAAAAAACCCCGAAAAGCACGTCCGAAAAAAAACCGGATGAACTTGGACAATAATTCGAGCTCGAATAAAAAACCGATCAGGTGTTGGAAATGTTTTGGCCCTACGGCTGAGCACGGCCTGATATTATACAAAAACCGGGCCGGGCTCCTATAAAATTTTGAGACCGCGACTAAGCTGACCCCCGGCCCAAATTACTATATACATTTTAACAAAAAAATATAATATATATTTTATATTTTATTTTATTTAATCTTATATTATATTTATTTAATATTTACTTAAATTATATATAATACTTATTAATAGATAGTAATATTTATTTTATTATATATATTTTTTAAAATCAATAATTAAATTAAACCAATATGTAAAACCAGGCGAAGTGGGCTGAGGGGAAACTAAGTCGGGCTAGTCCCACCCATTTGATTAGTTTTAATTTGCTATTACATATTTATATTAATAATAAAATTTAAAATTTTAATGTTTTTATTATTAATAATTGATTATAATGTTTAACATTTAATTTTATCTATGAGCAATGAAATCTATATTTATTTTATATTTAATTATTATAAAAATTATGTGGAATTTTTATGTAAATAATTTAGAAAATAATTGGTTCTATTTTTTACAATGAATTTAAATTATTTGAACTACCCCCATCATTTTCATTCTCATTCTCAATGCCACTTACCAAGTACACCCCATCATTTTCATTCCCATTCTCATTGTCACTTACCAAGTACATCCTAAAGATATTGGTCAGGAATGAGAATGTATCGAAATAAAATATCTTCAATTTACATATTTGATAAGATGAAAATAAAATTTTATTAATAAAATATATAGTTTTTAATTAATTATTTCCAACACATTGTTTACTTAATTATTTTTGTGTAGCGTTCACTTATTTCTAAAACCATAAAATTTATATGATTGCTTTACTGTGTATTTCTCTAAACTAGATGATAATTCTTTTCAACATATGTTACTAAAGATCGTTTGTGAAAAATAATTGAATTATATATATATATATATATATTTAATTTTAAATAAGTTTTGTAGTGTTTTTATTATTTTATTATTTAAATATAACACATATTTCAATCAAAATATACATTATTATATATATATATATATATTTATATAAACTAAAACTGAAACATTAGAAAATTATAAACTAGTTCTAATTGATACTAAAACGGACATATAATTTAAATAGCAGACTACCAAAATAATTTTCATTTTGAGAAAAGAAGAACTTATATTAAAAGATAGTGTTTTTATTAGCTATTATATATTTAATAAGTGATAATATAGATTAAAATAAATTAAAATAAAAATTACGTACTTTATTATTGTAAGAATATCAAAAAATTTCATTTTCTTAGAAGCAGAACTTATACGTAAATGATAATATTTATATTAGCAATTCTTAATTTAATAGATAAAAATGTAAAATAAAAATAGTGGATTACAACGTATGTGTATGTGTTAAATTTTAAACTTGTTTAAATATATAATTACTATAATTTTTTTATGTAAATTTATCAAGATTATTATATTAAATAAGTTTTATAAAAAGTGTATTTTATCCATGTTTTCATAACCAATTTAAACTAATGGTATACCATATAGTAAGCTTGTAAATAATTTTCAGAAATTGCAATACACACCATAATAAGTTTATGACGGACAATACCTGAAAATTACAAATATGAGTATGAAATACTTATGAAATGTCATTCATATATATATATATAATCCGATATCCGACCGCACTACAAAAAAAACAGGATTTAGCGTCTGACGTTTGCGGACGCTGAACATCTAAAATCGAACACTAAATGTGATTAGTGTCAGATTTTTTATGTTTACGCTAAAGTTTGGACGCTACTTACTTTTTTGCGTTTGCGGAAGCTAATTTACGTCCACTTGGCATCCATTTTTTACGGATGCTATTTAGCGTCTGCTTTTAGTGTCCATAATCGAACTCTAAATAGCGTCTGTGAAATGGTCGCTAACCTCTTAACCGGACGCTAACTAACTGAAGATAAATTGATTACAATTTTGCGTCCAATTTTTTTCAGACAGTAAATTGTTTCTGCTCATTGGACGCTAATTTAGATCTTCGGACGCTAAATTGCTTCTGCTCATTGGACAATAATTTAGATCTTCGGACACTAAATTGCTTCTACTCGTTGGATGTTGGCTTAAATATTCAGATGCTAATTTACACCCATCTATCGAATACTAATTTAGTGCCCATTATCAGACGCATCAAATTTTCAAACACGAAATTGTAACTATTTGTCATACATAAATCATACTTACAAACGCTAAATTGCTCAATTTGTTTGTCACAAATTTTACATTTATATCTGTAGTTTAGTGATTTAATACACAATTGATTTAATATTTATTATATTGTAACTCATAATAGTTTAAATGTATGCTCACATATAAGGAGAGAATATTAAAGTCATGAATCATCTTTACAGGTAATATAATATATTTTAGGGGAATTACCCCCCCCCCCCCCTTCCGAAAGCTTAGCCCCGGGCAGACGATAGATGCTTCGGGCAGGCCGTTCTAAGCATTGATCGGTTGTATATGTGTAGATCTAGCAATTTGGGTTGATGGGTTGGGTTGGTATAAACCCTAACCAAACCCATTTAAAATATCATCAACCCAACCCAAAAATATATGGGTCAGAGAATCATGACCCTAACCCAACCCGCTTAAAATCCTTCAACCCTAACCCAACCCACCCAACCCATTTTTTAAGCATACAATAATTTAGATGGATTAGGAGTAGAAATTAATTAAAAAATCCAAAAACATCCAGTGCGAGCTGGCACACAAATTAGGATGGAACAAAAAGAAGAGAATTAATTTGCTTGATCAACCCCACTTTAAACGAATTTCTTGTTATGCGAAGAATCTAGAGTACTGTGGGGAGGCTTGTGTACAAATGTTTCTTCGAACTTGGAAATTCACATGAAAAGAATAAATTTTACTTTATCTGTAAGTTTATTTTTATCATCTGAGCCTAGAGCTCTACCTTTGTTGGGGAGGAATCCTATATAGATACGCACATGGTCCTAGTTCCCTTAATAAAAAAAGGAATAAAAATGAACATCTTCATTATACATTAGAGAAATACACTAAAGATAAATCTTCTAAAGTTAGAAATAATTTAAAAACTGATTGCTCAAAGCCTTTAAAAACCGAGTGCTCATGCTTGAGAAAAAATACAATCACAATCACTTAATCGTTACCCATGGTTGAGGAACTTTTATGCAGCAAGCTATCCGCACTGTTGGCTTCAGAATTCACTGAGAGGTCTATAATCAAGATCCTACTTACAAAAAATATATCACCTACTTTGGTTCACCATTCTAGATAATAGAAACATACCTATGTTCTCAAGAACATAAAGGCAGTGAGAATAAGAAAAACAAATCTTGGGCAAAGATGAAGAGCGACATAGACATTAACAACGGCGTAGAGAATAAAGATCGATATGAGTCTACAAGATGAGAGTATTAGGGTTTTCAACATTATGTTAAGGTCTGGTTGAGCCCTTTGTTTGATATGCAGCTGGTTGAGCCATCTGCTTAATTAAGATTGTGTGATATTATTAAAGGTAGGATAGTCCAACTGCACTTGGGCTTAAGACTAAGGTGTAATTTGATATGAAAATAATATAATTTGATCTGAAAATAATATATATACATATATGTGAATTAATATTTTTATTTTTTATTATTAACAAATATATTTTTAGGTTTCGGGTTGGGTCATGGGTTTAGATCTCTACCCTAACCCAACCCACAAAATTAGCCTGTTACCCTAACCTAACCCAAAAAATAAATGGGTCAATAATCATGACCCTAACCCGCAAAAGTATGGGTTGGGTTCGGGTTGGGTTTTGGGTTGGGTCAAAATTGCCAGGTCTATATATGTGGTATAATAGACGAAGTAATATTTGTATTAACTTTAAATAGTCATAATTTTTAAAATATAAGTCCAAAATAAAAAATATTTGTATCATTGTCCATCTAAATTCAAGCTGTTTGAACAAGACCATTCATGGATATGTTTTGACATGTTTAAACATTTATGTTAGTTATATGTACATATCAACGACACTTATGATTCACCACATACAGTTCAAAATACACCATATAACATTAATAGTACACCACAAAACAATAATGATTCAGTATTTGTTTCGAAGTTTGTTATCTAATTCACCATTTATTAGTTAATGAATCATAATACCAATTTTAATTAATCATAATATCAAATGTAATGAATCATAACGTCATTTTAGTGTATCATCAGTAACATATAAAAATAAAAATTTAAAACAATAATGCAATACAAAACAATATTTGGTACGTAAGAAAAATACATCATTCATCATACAAGGTTTAAAATATATTACAATACAATAATAATACACTGAAAATAATAATGATTTTTTATCGTTTTTGAGGTTTGTTACTAATTCACCATTTATTTTTATTTTTTTATAGTTATGGTAGTGGGTAGGTTTTAAACCCAGGACCTTTGGTTCATTTATCACTTATGAGTTAATGAATCATAATACCAATTTCAATGAATCATAATATCAATTTTAATGAATCAAAACATCATTTTAGTGTCTCATCTCATCAGTAACATATAAAAAAATAATTTTAAACAATATTTGGTACGTAAGAAAAATACGTGAATATAAGGTTTTTTTACACTACACAACAATAATAATACACTACAAAACAATAATGATTTTTTTATCGGTTTTGAAATTTGTAATCAAATTCACTACTTAATAGTTAATAAATGATAAGATCAATTTTAATCAATCATAATACACAAATTAATGAATCATATTATCATTTTAGTGTATCATCATACACATGTAAAAATAAATAGATTTTATTTCAAAGTTATCAAACATATTCATGACTGGTCTTATTTTAAAAAACTTGAATTTAAATTAATAGTGATATAATTTTTTTATTTTAGATTTATATATTAAAAATTATAAACATTTAAAATTAATATAATAAAAAAACAACCCAAAAAAAAAAGACTTTGTCAACCACCATCCGTACAATTTGCCCTCTACGGTCGCCCGGTTTGGAGTTTGGACGCGTTCGTCCCCTAGTGCAAGACCAATCGGCTATCACATGCTAATTCTGATTTTTGTCAGACTATATTAATTATTTTTCCTAGATTTCAAATTAAGTCTAATCTACTTCATTTTTTTTTTTTTGGACATAAATCTAGACCAATCAGGCCCTACCCTACCAAGATACCCAAAACTACTTCCTATTGTCACAACTCTTCGCATAATTATCCGAGTTTTCTGGCGGCACCACTTTCTTCCCTGATAACATGGTCCCTAAAGCCCAATACCACCCTTGGTCATTGCGAGTTACTTTGTTCCGACTTCTGAGTGTGTATTAAGTCGCTTTACTAGGGTTCCTATTTTGGTAGATGGAATGCTGGCTTTGTATTTCGTCAATTCACTGTCCGGAGGAAAGAAAACAGTTAGGTTAATCCAGAAATTTGTATGTTCTGGTTTGTTTGGTTTCCTGAATATTTTACTTGTTGATATTGTTCTTGGGGAACAAGATCCTGAAAATCTGATACTGAACTGGCGAAGCTGCAGCTAAGATACCATGTACTTGCTCCTTTGACTTTTGCTAATTCTGCCATGTATGATGTACTATAATTTAGGAGAGAAGCAGCGTTGAAGATTTTGAGTTAAGTTGTATTACTGTCATAAACACCATGAAAGTAGATTATTTCTATAAATAGTTCCTGTCTACACTAAATAATTAAAACATGGTCGGGGCTAAAGATAAACTAACGGGCATTTTTAATTCTGTAATATGATCATAACAGTGGTGAAGTGCTTCTGCTGTTGTCTGCTTATGGGACAGCTGAATGATTGGATTATAAAGTTTAGAGTCGGGAAATATACATGACATCTCATACATCTTTACAAATTTGTATTAACAATTGAAAGATTGCAAGCATCTGTTCTTTATCTCTACAGATTTCCATCATCTTTATTGGGTTCTGTCTGTCATCATTTGCTCTCGCTTTATTTGATGATCCTAAAGCTATCTTCAACTTCTCCGGTGTGTGAATTCACAAACTGCAAAAATACCCCAAAGAGATGTCAGACTTGACCTGAATTTCCTGAAACCGTGGAGATAGATTGCCCCTAACTATTCGTCGTAGAAAGAATAGCAACTTGTAATCTGTGACGTTCATCCTGAACGTCAGGAAGCCTTTGAGTTTATTTTGGTGTCTTTTATCAAACTTGATGGTATCAACCTTCATCTAGACTTTCTGTATTATACTCAATTCTTATTTGTTCACTTTATGGTTATTATAGTTCTTCGGTTTTGTTTGGGTGTTCTGTGGTTTAATGAATGTACAAACCTCCATTTTGAGTTCCGTCTTTCTGGCATGTATCCTTGTGTACCCGTACTTGGAAATCCTTGACAAGCTCCAACTTGGCTTCTGCATAAAGAAACAGATGACTGTGAAATCATCCTGATGTGCATGCTGCTTATGTATCATCCACTAAATCTAATCTTGAAAGGTCATCTACTCTTAAAAAGGTTAATGAAACCGCAAACTACTGCCAGAATTAGTTTACTCACAATATCGCAGAACCCATCTAACTCGAAGCCAGCCATTCCAATCACAGCGTGAACAGGAGCTGTATAGTTTGTGGTATTGTAAGTGTCAATTCCATCTCCACCTTTCACCGGCATGGCTTTGCATTTACCACGGTACAATGCACAGGCTCTCTCATAGTTGTGTACATGACCCATTATAGCCAGATCAACCTGAGTTTTCATCAAGCACAACACCAATATGAGAATAGAAAAGAGAATTTAGTGAGAAAGTTGCGGAGATAAGAGGTAGCTGTGCTGTTTGAAAGATTAACCTTGTTTTCCTGCAACAATGGCTCAACTGAGGCAACAAACAATGGATCTACACTTATGAGAGCGTTAGTGGTTGATGTGTACATTGGCCTGTGACTGACGCACAAACAAGTTATCAGGTTTTTTGTTTTGAATTGTTGTAGTCAAGGAGATATTAGTTTGATCGTTCTGTTATAATGAAATTGATAGATAGAATCTGAGTGGTTCTTCTGAGTTTGCTGGTATTCTATATCAGGTTTAGCTGATAAAATATTGTCCAGTATCTGTTAGATGGTAGAATATGAAGGAGCTTGTAAGTAAAAGCACACTGATGCTACAATGAAAGTGTCTTGTAATACTTACCCAGCAAAGATTAACCATGGAGTTCGAGACCGATCAACTGATGCTAGGTCATTTTTCATCCACTGGTACTGCACAGAGTATATACTAGGGCAGGTCAGTTATCAGAATCTTAATCAATGGTCAGTATACCATGACATGCCTTGAATTAAGTTAGATTGAAAATGTTGGGGATTTATGTCAGGGCAGTTTTTCATGCAGTTAATAAACTCACCTGCTCAGATTTTTCATGCCAAGGATGCTCAGTGGATATAACAGTAAAGTGGACACTTCCCATCTCAATAGAGTACCAAGGTTTGTCTTTCCCTTCTGCAGGCATTTGGAAGTAAGTCTCATACGGGGCTCCACATTCCCCACCTGAATCCGGTGTCAGATACACAGACCCAGAATTTATATAGTCCCTGCAAAAATCTTATCTTGTGTATTTAAAGCAGTCTACATTGACACAAGATCATTACAGTTTGCCCTTTTTAGTCACCTTTCATGGTTGCCAATGGCAGTCATGTAAGACACACGAGATGCAACCGGGTTAATCAAGTTAAGGAAGTATTCCCACTCAACCAAGAAACCTGTGGCATAGCTTATGTCTCCGATGTGGAATACTGCATCCACCTTTCCCTTGGTGACTTCATCAATCAATGCGGTTGTCACTGATAGAGATCCTGGCTACACAACATCAATTACCTTTAGATATAAACACACTGATTGTAGCTATATATTCTGATCATAGTTAGGACTTCATTAGTTGTCTTATGGTTGGTGGTTTATGTTTACCTGAATGTAGTGTTCAACAGAGCCATCTCTAGGAGCTTTCCCCATATCACCAAAGGCTAAGATCCTCACTTCATCTGTTCCTCCTGCTGGTGGTGTCCGCGCATGGAATTGACCACTCCAGCCCACCTTCTGACTGTGTTACGTATGATCAGATGAGGAGTTTTTTTTTATACATGTGTGATTGTGATGGGAATAGTTGAATATATAATTCCGTACCTTCCGTATCTGTAAGAGAAATTGGTCGAAGGTTTAAGTCCTGTAAGAAGTGCTGTATGAATGTATCCAGGATCATGCCATCCGAAATCTCTTGCAGGACTTGATATCACACCTTGTTTAACAACATCCCCCGAAAACAATCAAGACTAAGGTAAGATATTCGTTTGAAAAGAAATAGACTTCAACTCTCAAGTCTAACCTACTTACTGCACATATCTTCTTGAGTGAATGTTGTGACATTAGAAATCACAGATCGTCCATCTCCATACTGAACTTTCTGAGTCTGGTTACTTCCACTAACCCACGTCAACCTCATCTGGAAAGCATTCAACAAATTATCTTCTTTTAACTGGTGTGTTGCTTATCAGCAGCACTAACATCAATTAATTCGCAGTTGTTAGTCATTACCGTGGTGGCGGAGGAGTCAACACTGGAAAGATGTCCATACAGGGGATTGAATGGGTTGGAGAATCTGAGAGGACTAGATCTCTTCAAGATGCAAGGAGTGACAAACCCACCGGTAAACAGAACAAACTCAATATCAGTTCTTATGTTGATCACATGAAATGTTACGGAGGCAGAGCATGTTTGTACTCTACAAGTTCCGTTTTCGTCCTTCTGATCACAGTGTGACTTGTTGCAGGTCAGGTAGTCCGGATCGGTCTTCAGATACATTGACTACTTATATAGTGGAAAAAAGAGAGAGAATGAATCACACAGAGACAGAGTTTAATCATCAGTAAGAAAAGGGTAGTATTAATGTTACCAGTACTGTTCATGCTATTTCAGTTTCTTTTTTGTTTTGGTTTGAGTTACTGTATATGTTATTTCTGACTGTACAGAATAAATACTGTTATATTGAATTGAAGTACTAGGTGGTATGGTAGGCGGTGTTACGACATGGAAAGTGAAGTTAAAAGGTTGGTTGGTTGGTTCATCTGGTAAGTATGAGCAACAAAAGATACAAAGGGGTGTTGAGAATCATGTGACACTATAGAGCTAGAAAAGAGGCGGCTCTTTTTAATTGATTGGTGATAGTTATCAGAGGTTCTTTTCTATTTAGTTTTGTTTTTTTTTTTTAAATTCAACACCTGAAGAAATCAATCTAGCTTGTTTCCTAGCAGTCCCTGGTTATGGTGGTGGATGCAATTGAAAAGGACTAACAAATTAATTTACCTCAACAGGATAATGGCAGAGGAGGGGAAGATCACTCAAATCACCAGTTTCCTTGTACAGAAGTGTGTTGAGAGGACAATTCTCTATGCTACATACAAAATAACATGTAAAACAAACAAACAAACGAAGAAAACAGAGTCACATCATCATCATCATCATCCCCCACTGAACGGTAATTCCACAAGAAAGGAAGAGATTGTACTTTGAATTGGAAGGTGAGATCATAGCCACCCAGTCATCCTTGGAAGGTTTGAGAACACCACTGATTGTGATAGTCACATTCTCATCATCAGAAATCTGACCTGACACTGCACTCGTGTCTATCCTGAGGTTTGGACCGATCACCGAACACTCCCTAAGTTTTCGTCGGTTCACAACCCGAAAGATGTGACCATGGGGCAATTCATTACTGAAGGAGTCATTCTCAACAAGATGGGTAAGTAATGCCTTGCGATGAGGAGGAGGAGGAAGATCAGACAAGGATACTGCGGTGGGTGAAAACACAGGTAGTAGTAGAAGAAAGGTGAGAGTGACGAGATTGAGTACCCTAGCTGCACCAGCATACATTTTTGTAACCCAGATGGAAAAGAATGATCTGATGAACTAATTGATGTTTTTTTTAATCCCTAGCTAGCTTGCTATCTAGCTAGCCTGATCCGTAAATGATGGTGTATTTCTGTGTTTTCAAAAGTGTGGGAGAAAAGAAATGGGCGTGCATGGGAGAAAATGTACACATCATGGGGCTATTTATGGAGCCATTGACAACAGTCGTAGAAGGGTAATATGTCTTTTTATTTAATTTTCCCTTTTCCGTGTTATGAATTTAATGATAACAAGAGTGATAAATTAGTAGATCATGATCCAGACCTAAATATATGTAATTGTGTCTAAACCGAATATCATCAGGATAACAGTGATGCCACGTAAACTGTGAATGAAGATATGTAGTTAGGCCTGACTTAACCGATTAAATGGTACCAGTTGCATATATGCATGTATGATATATAACTCGTACGTCCGTTCTACAGTTAGGCTGAATGACCGACCTAATGTATGTAATTCTGGCTAAACCGAGTGAAGATATATGCTCTTACTTTCCTTCTCTTTGTATTTGTGGTGTTATGCATCTGCACATGTGCTGTTGGGTATGAAATGAATTGATTCTCTCCCTCGTAAGGTATATGCTTCGTACATCGAAATCGTATTCATCGAGAATACTGTATGGTGCATACACAAAGTCGTGTGTGTGATAGAGAGGATCTGCGCGCAGGAACGAACTTAACTTCCAACACGCGGAGTAATCAATCATTTTTCAAGGAGGAAGAAGAAACGTGTGGGGAATGTAATATATCAACAGTTTGTTTTATTGTACTTCATATCTCTAGAGTCATCGTCGTGGAAACATAAAGCTTTTGTATTTTCTGGTTAGACTTGATGCTAAATCTAGCTAATCAAAATGTCATGATGAATAATGAAGAATCTGAAGGGAAGCTCAAAGTGGAGATGGGACGTAGTAGTAGTTGACAGCATTAAATTGAAGAAGGTTTAGTTCAATGCGTTATTATAATGCCACGTACATAAATGGAGTACTGTATTAATTGTTTGTTGTTGGAGAACAAGTGTGAGTCCCACATTGAAAAATTATAAAGCTAGTAAGTAGTTCATATAGCTTATGGGCTACTCCACCTATTGCCAATTGGTTTTAGGATGGAACCTCATAGGTTATTGGGTCTTACTAGTTTATATGGGTATTTTATATAATTCCCTCCGTTGGGCTTATTCCTCTCCCCACAAAGCGTGAAAGACTCACACTTGAGGGGGATGTTGGAGAACAAGTATAAGTCCCACATTGAAAAATTATAAAACTAGTAAGTAGTTCATATAGCTTATGAGCTAGTAAGTGTGACTCACACTTGACGTACTATATATATATCTTCATGGAAAATTCTGGTAGACAATTGTTTGTACAAGATGATAGCTAGGTTAAGGATTGTGATGTAACAACAAATCGATTTTTCACCCCCTAACTAAGGCTTTTTTTATGGTATCCAAGACTACGCATGTCAGATGATAAACAATTTAAGGTTGGGGTATTTTTTATTTTTTAAGGAAGGCACTGGTAATCCTTTATTATATTCTCACACCCTACAAACAATGACATCATTCAACCTATACAAAACTAATCAGTTTGTACCAAATATCCCTACTATCACTTTAATAAACCATACCAACTCTTCACATGTAGTGTTACACATCTTATCCCTCTGCGACCTGCGTCTTGGCTTAGAGATATGTTCCTCCACCATATGTATAATCACTCTCTCATGCTAGCTATTTTAGCGCTAAGGCTACGATCAGAATTTAGTTGTTGGTGATTGTTGCATTGAAGGAACAAAGATCTCTTTCTGAGTAAATCGTTTTCTCAGTAGTATATACTTCGCAAGTTTTTTTTTTTACCTTTAATATTGATTAATTGTGTGTTTGGTTGTGCAGGGACTTGAGTTAAGCATTAAGTCAAACAGTTGGAGGACATGATCCACTCTTAACGAATCGACTTGGGGAAGCTAAGACAAGATTGAAGAAGAAGAAGAAAACAGGCAGAGAAGGAAAAAAAAAGATCACTAGAAAAGGAAGGACGTGAGACATTTGAACTCTAATGCCATATAGAGTATAGGCTTTGAACAAGTGTAAAAGAAGATCACTTATATTGATTTTTTTTTTTTATCAAATACAGACCGTGGACCGTATATAGACTATATTATAGACATACACTAGTAGTAGGCCAATTTTTTTTATTACAAGTATAACACTCATATGGGCGATCTACTGTGAGTTAGTCTAATGTGTCGGTTGCAGGGATGTTAATGGATCCGGTTCGAATCCTTACCATAAACAATAATTCTTTTCAGTATTATAATGCATATTAAAAAAATTGTATTGCTAAAGATGAAAATAAAAATGGATGGTAATTTATAAGTCAACATCTATCTTTTTAGTTTTTAAAGTTTGTTTGGGAGAAACTTTAAACGAATGATAGGTTGGGTGATAAACGGATGACGAATCGGATGACAAATAAAACTTTTTCACCTCTACCCGACCCAAATCCGTCACCCGGTCATCCATCTCCCGATTCATCATCCGTTTATTTCGGATTTTCATTCGTTTATTTAAATCGGGTGGGTTGGGTTGCTAAGCCTCTGGTTAGCGCCAGGTTGAGGTGTTCATTCGGTTAACCGAAAACCAAATTTTTCAAAAATAGGTTTTTGATTATTTCAGCTATAACTGAAATTCAATACAATAACTAAATTAACCAGAAAACTGAAAAAAAAATTAACTTAATAATTCAAACCGAACCAAAAACAGAATTAGTTGCAGTTAATTTTTCAAAGAAAAATTATGATTTTATTATTATTTATATATTTTAATTAAAAAATTAATCTAAAATTATATTTCAGTTATTCGGTTAACCGGAGTATTTTTTTCATAACTGAAAACTAAACCGAAATAAGATTACGTTCACCAAAAATAGAAATGTACATAACGGTTACAAAAAAATGGTTAAAAAAACTGAAAAATATTTGATTGTTCAGTTATAAAGAATTAACAGAACCGCATGGCGAGTTTTAAGGTTGTGCAATCTAGACAACAGAATAGGGTCCTCTATATTTGGGGACCAAATTTTTATTTCCTCTCTTTAGATTTTGTGATGAGAAAATTATATAGGGCCCAAATTTATCTTGAATGGAACATATCAAAATTGTTTGTTTAAGATACATTCAAACATTATAAACTTGACCATTGTGAATGCGTAACTTAATTTAGTAACTTTTCTATAATTACATAAGTTAATTCTATAAGGGGCTTCATTTCAGATTTTAGTATAGGGCCTCGGAAATCGTCAAGACGGTCATACCGAACCGTATTGACAACCACCCTAGCGTCAGGTGTGTCTAGAGGTGGCATTTCGGGTCAATTGGTTTGGGTTGGGTTGGGTTCGGTATGGTTTGGTTCTGATTGATTTTAAATCACCCAGTATTCGATTCGAGTTGGATCGGGTCAGGCGAATTTGGTTTGTTCAGGTTGAGTTTGGTTTAATGAAATTTCGGGTCAGTTTGGATCGGTATGTGTGACTTTCGATTTGGTTGAATTTCAAATTGGATGACTTCAGTTTGGGTAACTTTTGGTTCAGGTTAGCCCCGGGGTGCTCGGTTTTTTCGAGTCATGGGTTTAATTCAGGTTAATTATTCGGTTGACATTACAGAATCAAATAACATGATAATCATGATATGTAAATTTGACTTTAATCAACCTACATAACTTGTATAAGGTTAGGTCGACAATACCATAAGGTTAATCGATGATTTTAAGTATATGATATCTAGACCTCCGATTAATATCATGCTTTTTTATCATATTCTTTATGTATTTTGTGTTTTTTATAAAGTATGCCTAATCTGTTAATTGCATTCGGGCCTACAAATGAGTTTGCTTGTAATTTGATTTTATTAAACTCGTGAAACCCTTTCCAATATATTCCAGCGAGGAGTGCGCAAGGCACCGAGGCGTGCGCAACAACGAGTAGGCGCAGGCGTTGTGCAAAGATACGGGTGTGGGGCGCGAGATGACAAAGCGAGGACGGGGCGCTCGGCATCAACCTGGGTGATGTGCGCGAGTGCACTACGACACCAATGTTGTGCTGCTGGTGCCGCACCAAGTTCGCACGTGTCATACTGTGGCAACTTAGGGTTTATTGTATCCCTCATGTAATGTTAACAAATCAGTTGCAATAGAATAAGATTGAAAATAGTGCATGGAAATTTCACTATTATACAAGCACGAATACATAGATGTATACAATAATAACTTAGTAACCAACTCGTAAGTTTTGAAAGAAAACAAAGAGGTGAACTGTGAAAAAAAAAAACAAGGTGAGCGATGTAAATAATGACACTTTTGACAACCTAATTTTATTAAAATAATTATAGTTAATTAGTACCAAGAGTGCATACTTCCACTTCACTCATATATAATTAAGTTATAAGATCTAACACTTCTTGTAACACCCCAAAAACTAGCCGGTATTTATTTATTTATTAAGGTCAAAGTTAAAATTTAAAATCAAAAATATTTCCTATCATCTACTTAGCAACGGAAGACAAAACCTAAAGGGTGTTACCGCCACACTCACAACCTTGTGAGTGCTAAGGCTAAACAAAAAGAAACTTCAACCTTAACCGGATAATAAATAAAGAAATAAAAAATAAATAAACAAATAAATAAAAACTTAAACCCCAACTACATAAATACGAAACCAACTAGGAAATACAATTAGTCTATAAGAAACTATAACCATCTATATCCATTTAAAACTAATCGAAGTGGAGTCTACGTCATTTCCCCAAACCCAACTCTCACGCCTTATATCCAGATCAGCTTGTTACCTGCGGCCAGAAAACATAACAACACACAAGAAAGGACCGCGCAAATCAGAGAAACTGAGTAAACCCTGCAACACCTTGTCAAATACATTTTGAAAACCCATTTGAGTATAGACATCAATAGGCACATAACTAATCAAACAATAGCATCATAATAGTCTCAATCACCAATCAACAATATAACAAATCAATTCTGGAATGACGGGAGTCACCAAAGTTTCACAGTTCACAAATTCCAATAATTGGTACCACACAGAGTTGGGACCGATCCAGTTCACAAATTCCAATAATTGGTACCACAACAGAGTTGGGACCAATCCAGTTCACCCTCACTCTAAGTCCTTAAGTGTGCACACCCCCCAAAAGTTTTTCTGACTAATGGAGTAGATCATAGAGCTTAGCTGCGGTCTGAGACTCAACAGCGAATATATATAAATTATCCAAAGGCCTTTTCCAATTCCAAAGTCTCCCATCAATTCCATAATAAAATAGCCACATATGTAATATCAAAGTTCTCAAATCATTCCACACCATCAATATCGTATAAGCATAATTTAACAATCTCAACCAATACAACCAGTGTCAAAATAGCACACACAATCACAAAGTAAAGATAGGTGAACACAAGGTTTACCTAGAATTCACGCTCAAATCAATAAGCAAAGACAGTCAAGTATAATCAGCTAGCACCCACCGCCAATGTGCTCGAAATCTTGAAATTAGTTTGAATCTCAAATGATGGGAGGAGATGGGACCGCTGCTTGCTGATTCTTTGGAACTCGTACAGACTCGATATAAGGATGAATAGCAAAATGATAATTGCTGGTTTCGACTGAAGGCATTAGGTTAGAGGAGCAGAGAATAAATATGGGGGTTGCTTCTGCAGACGGTAGAAGAGAGAACCAAAAGAGTTGTTCGTCGTCGGTAGCAATTGATCGAAGAGAATTCAATGGCGTGGTGAGAGATTCGATGTGGAACGAAGAAGAAGAAGCTTGAAGAATGGCGCATACTAGAAGAGAACAAAGACGGCCGTGAATAGAAGGAAGAGAAAATAAAATAATTTAGGTTAAGCTTCCCTAGTTTCCAATTTATTCCATATCCCTCAATTACTAATATATCTCCCATATTAAAATAAAATCTGCATTATCACTATTCTCAATGTCTACCAGTAAAACGTAAAACTAGAATAGTATTTACAATATATAAATTTAACAATTAGAGCCCGCTAAAATGATACTAATATACCAATGGAAGTAGTAATTAAATAATTATCATATATTGCTAGATAATAGTATACTAAATTATAAGGGTTTTTTTTGTTTATAGAATTTCAGATGGTGAATATTTGAAAGTAAATACATATTTACTAAAAATAAAATGTATATCTAGAATTGCATAAGACCTCGGTATAAAATAAGTAACATATTAAAACCACCAGAAAAATACAATGGATATTATGATATATTCATAAAAGTAACTACTATTATATTAAGAACAAGATAATTATATATATATCATTAAAATTTTATATACAAAACAAAAATGGAACCATAATAGAGTATTAACAATGTATTTTGTTAAACAATGAGAGTCCACGATAATAACATTACTATATCCATTTAAGTAGTAATCAAATAATCATATAAATTTTAAGGGTATTTCATTTTGTATCACCCATGATTCTACCAAAATATAACATATAAAATTTTAGAGAAATACCAAAATATATACTACAAAGGTTTAGAAAATTAATGCCGCAAACAAACGAAAACCTTATAAAAGATGTCCAACAATAGAACCAATTTATCATACGATTACGGTGAAATAATAGAACCAAATCCGCAATATTAAAACATGGCAATGGACCACGAATCAATATTTTTAAATAGACATTTTCTTTTTCCGAAAACATAAATATACTCATCCGAGTTTTGTCAAATATATATACAAATCTCTTACAAGTCTGCATAATGATAAAATAGCTACTATGACAAAATATGTTTGATTAGTACCATATTAAAATTATCAAACCATAACAAATAAAACACTAATTATAATCAATAACAGTACAAGACGTTACTATAAATACTGAATTAACAACTAAAGAGTAAAGTACTTAATGAATTACAAAACGTATACAAATAGTATATATATATATGTCTTATATTTTGTTTACGGGTATTTCATTATCACCCCCTTAAAAGAAAGCTTCGTCCCCGAAGCTGGATGTAATATAAGAACATTCCACTAACTGCGACGATAACTATTTAACTCAAAGCTCCAATGCAAGTCCTTGCTCAAACGATTTTCTTTCAGACCAATTTCTAACTCATCTCTTAACTACTTATAATGTCACCAAATGATCTACCTCATTCCAAGCATTTCTATCAACCTCCTCTAAATGAAATAATGAATTTCAAGACTAAACTCCAAACTAACTTGCTGATTTTCCAAAATTTAGGTTGTTGCAGTCTACCCCCCCTAAAAGAATAAGTTACGAGCTCGTAACTTAATGTTATCCCCATCTGTTTGTTAACACATAGTTCCAGTTCCCATAACCAATGTATAGCCTCAAAATTTCTGATAATGTTACATATCATACCCCAAAACTATATTCTCCATTCCAATGTGAACTTCTATACGTATCCCAGAGTCATAATCAATCCATCAGATTTCCTATGCATCTTAAATATTCAACTAAATCCACATTCTCCGACAATCTCATCTACACCAAAAATCTTCATAACAACCATGAAATCAGTATGTCTCTATTACCCAATCCCACTGGCAAAATCATATACTATGTATTATTATCTAAATCCATACCTCTCAACTTATATTCTCAAAAGTTTAATATTCTACCTTCAACATTCACATCACCTCCATATAAGAATTATTCAACTTGAGGGTCACAATTTTCCAGTTAGCCTATTCCCTAATACAGAGGTCATTAGCCATAAGACCCAACCGAAAATTTTCGCTTTACCACCATAACCAAGATCTGTAAGTAAGCTCCTAACTATAATCTTAAGATGTAATCGAAACACAACCATCCTTAAAATCACAAAGATGTTACACATACTCCTCTAGGCATAATTATATCTTTTTTTTTAATCCACAAACATAACACCAACTATGTGATCCAGAATAATTCTCTCGCAAATCATCATTATAATATTTTTTTCTCTAAATTAACTGATTACCACTCAAATTGAAGTACAAAACCACAATTACTCATTGATCACCAATGGCTCAAATAAATAGTATAATTTGTATGATTACCCATAAGGCATAGTCAATCATTTAACAACCAACAATGAGAACTCATCATAAATCTCAATCTATCACACATCGCCAAATAATTTCCAGTCTGCCTAGACACTAGGTTCTCTACCACATTTAGTACAAAGATTAACCAGACCATCATCTTAACATAGATATCCATCACAAGAGATCCCAACAAATCTCAACATAAGCAATAACGGTAATATACACATCCAAAACACAAGAGAAACAAATACATCCAATTAATGGACTACCTAGTCCAACTGAAGAACAAAACACAGATTTGCAATTTCAAATCAACCAAAAGATTAATTATTATCACATCTCACCACCTCCAAGTTAGTATAATATTCATACAAGGGCATCACAGAAGTCACAACAAAGAACGTCCTCACAACTCACACCCATACCCTTTTTCATTTTAATCCTAATTCCAGTTTAGACACTTCAATTAGCTTAATTACATAGTAGATTGCTCTGATATCACTTTGTAACACCCCAAAAACTAGCCGGTATTTATTTATTTATTAAGGTCAAAGTTAAAATTTAAAATCAAAAGTATTTCCTATCATCTACTTAGCAACGGAAGACAAAACCTAAAGGGTGTTACTGCCACACTCACAACCTTGTGAGTGCTAAGGCTAAACAAAAAGAAACTTCAACCTTAACCGGATAATAAATAAATAAACAAATAAATAAAAACTTAAACCCCAACTACATAAATACGAAACCAACTAGGAAATACAATTAGTCTATAAGAAACTATAACCATCTATATCCATTTAAAACTAATCGAAGAGGAGTCTACGTCATTTCCCCAAACCCAACTCTCACGCCTTATATCCAGACCAGCTTGTTACCTGCGGCCAGAAAACATAACAACACACAAGAAAGGACCACAAATCAGAGAAACTGAGTAAACCCTGCAACACCTTGTCAAATACATTTTGAAAACCCATTTGAGTATAGACATCAATAGGCACATAACTAATCAAACAATAGCATCATAATAGTCTCAATCACCAATCAACAATATAACAAATCAATTCTGGAATGACGGGAGTCACCAAAGTTTCACAGTTCACAAATTCCAATAATTGGTACCACAACAGAGTTGGGACCGATCCAGTTCACAAATTCCAATAATTGGTACCACAACAGAGTTGGGACCAATCCAGTTCACCCTCACTCTAAGTCCTTAAGTGTGCACACCCCCCAAAAGTTTTTCTGACTAATGGAGTAGATCATAGAGCTTAGCTGCGGTCTGAGACTCAACAGCGCGAATATATATAAATTATCCAAAGGCCTTTTCCAATTCCAAAGTCTCCCATCAATTCCAGAATAAAATAGCCACATATGTAATATCAAAGTTCTCAAATCATTCCACACCATCAATATCGTATAAGCATAATTTAACAATCTCAACCAATACAACCAGTGTCAAAATAGCACACACAATCACAAAGTAAAGATAGGTGAACACAAGGTTTACCTAGAATTCACGCTCAAATCAATAAGCAAAGACAGTCAAGTATAATCAGCTAGCACCCACCGCCAATGTGCTCGAAATCTTGAAATTAGTTTGAATCTCAAATGATGGGAGGAGATGGGACCGCTGCTTGCTGGTTCTTTGGAACTCGTACAGACTCGATATAAGGATGAATAGCAAAATGATAATTGCTGGTTTCGACTGAAGACATTAGGTTAGAGGAGCAGAGAATAAATATGGGGGTTGCTTCTGCAGACGGTAGAAGAGAGAACCAAAAGAGTTGTTCGTCGTCGGTAGCAATTGATCAAAGAGAATTCAATGGCGTGGTGAGAGATTCGATGTGGAACGAAGAAGAAGAAGCTTGAAGAATGGCGCATACTAGAAGAGAACAAAGACGGCCGTGAATAGAAGGAAGAGAAAATAAAATAATTTAGGTTAAGCTTCCCTAGTTTCCAATTTATTCCATATCCCTCAATTACTAATATATCTCCCATATTAAAATAAAATCTGCATTATCACTATTCTCAATGTCTACCAGTAAAACGTAAAACTAGAATAGTATTTACAATATATAAATTTAACAATTAGAGCCCGCTAAAATGATACTAATATACCAATGGAAGTAGTAATTAAATAATTATCATATATTGCTAGATAATAGTATACTAAATTATAAGGGTTTTTTTGTTTATAGAATTTCAGATGGTGAATATTTGAAAGTAAATACATATTTACTAAAAATAAAATGTATATCTAGAATTGCATAAGACCTCGGTATAAAATAAGTAACATATTAAAACCACCAGAAAATACAATGGATATTATGATACATTCATAAAAGTAACTATTATTATATTAAGAACAAGATAATTATATATATATCATTAAAATTTTATATACAAAACAAAAATGGAACCATAATAGAGTATTAACAATGTATTTTGTTAAACAATGAGAGTCCACGATAATAACATTACTATATCCATTTAAGTAGTAATCAATAATCATATAATGCCAAATAATGGTATATTAAATTTTAAGGGTATTTCATTTTGTATCACCCATGATTCTACCAAAATATAACATATAAAATTTTAGAGAAATACCAAATATATACTACAAAGGTTTAGAAAATTAATGCCGCAAACAAACGAAAACCTTATAAAAGATGTCCAACAATAGAACCAATTTATCATACGATTACGGTGAAATAATAGAACCAAATCCGCAATATTAAAACATGGCAATGGACCCGAATCAATATTTTTAAATAGACATTTTCTTTTTCCGAAAACATAAATATACTCATCCGAGTTTTGTCAAATATATATACAAATCTCTTACAAGTCTGCATAATGATAAAATAGCTATTATGACAAAATATGTTTGATTAGTACCATATTAAAATTATCAAACCATAACTAATAAAACACTAATTATAATCAATAACAGTACAAGACGTTACTATAAATACTGAATTAACAACTAAAGAGTAAAGTACTTAATGAATTACAAAACGTATACAAATAGTATATATATGTCTTATATTTTGTTTACGGGTATTTCACTTCCCCCAGCTCAAACAAATAACCAAGAAAATCAAAGAGAAATCTTTTCCATTCCTCTCCATTTCCTTTCCTGATTCCATTCCGTTTCCCCGCCTAAAACAAATGTCACCTTAAATTATTTTAAAGTACATATAAGTTAAAGTCGCCAAATTATCATTTTGTCAATACCCTTTGCTTATAACCATAGAAAAAAAGACCAAAAAAACTCATTAAAAAATACTACATCAGCACCCAGTCACTTTTTAGATAATGGTTATCTAAAGAAAACACTATTTTTTAGGCTCCGTTCGCTCACTGACTTTATTTTTTTAGTGAGATTAATCCATCTCAATATGGACACATATCGATTGTATACTCGTATTCAATTCATCTTTTCTTCTGGGTCCCACACTCCCTCTCCCAGAAAATAGCTTTATCCTAACATAGCATTTCCTGCGTTTAAATAGAGCTATATTAAACTCAGGGACATTATTGATGAAAATAAATCCTCCATCACCAAACTCCTCGCCCCTTCTTTGCTCCTCTCCTCCTAAAACGACATTTCTAATGGTCCGTAGATGAAAAAGAATGGGCCCAGTAGATGAAACTTATAGTAAGGTGTAAACACTCATCGAATATGAAAAATTAAAAAAATCTGAAACATGAGATTGGTCAAGAATGGCCCGTAAAATTACGTTCCATCGCAGTTGTATTACTCGTGAAAGGCCAGCCTCGAGTAGTAATGACCTTATGGTTCGCACTTGTGAGGAGACTAATGACTCGTGAAATACTTTTTGAAAGAGATATCATCTCCCTGGGTCAGAGCTTGTGCCCGTGGTACTGTAGAGTAATGAAAACGATTGAGCATGTGTTGTTCCATTGTCCAAAAATAATAAGACTGCGGGAGCTTATTTTACAATGGTGGAATGTGTCCTTTACTTTCAAAGAGATGATTCAAGAAATATACATGGATTGGTTTTCATTCGTGCTGACCCCTAGGGCGACAAGAGTATGGAAGTCCAGCTTTTGCTATGGCATATACTATATATGGCTCCAACGGAACAATGTGATATTTTGAGGAGAAAGCTGTGAATTTGACCGGGTAACAATCCAAATAAAGCTGGGCATTTGGAGATGGACGAAGACATGGTGGAAAGACTTTCCGCTTCCATGCAATGAATTTATAGGTATATGTCTTTGAAGGATTACTTGTAGGGAGCTGTGGAGAAGTATATGCGGATATTTTATGATCTTTGATAAGGGAATTGTACTGTATCTGGTAGACAATGATTGATGCTGCTTGTTTTTTCTTTTAAGGTTTATTTGATTATCTGCTGATTGGAGTATTATTAGTACTCCCTAGTTGAATAGACGGTTGTTAGGGCTGTAATCGGATGTGAGGTACTTTTTTTCCCTCTAAGTTTTTTCCCACCAGATTTTGTTTAGAGGGATTTTAATGAGACCCATTTATCCCATCCACCTAGTTTCATCCAGACCACATTAATAAAATGGCTACTAGCCACAATTATAAAAAAAAAATCGCAGTTGTATTACTCAAGTTAATTCCTTGATAGGCCAGCTGAGCTGAAGAAAGGTACAGTTTACTTTTCCGACCTTTAATTTCTTGTGCAATTGAATCCTACTTCCCACTCTCGACACATGGAAACAGAGAAAACCTAACACAAATTACCATGTTCAACAGTAAAGTCAACAATCAATCAATCACTTCAAGAACATGCGCAACCACCATAACAACAAAACAAACACTTTCCAAGAAAAGCAAAGTAAAACTGGACTTGCAATCTTCTACACGATTTCTCGCTACAGCCGGGTGATGCGTCGATACTTCTTTTTTATTTATTTTTTTTCATTTTTTTATTACAAAATCTTTAAATTATTGTAACTTTTACTTCCTCCGTTAATTAATATCTGTCGTTTTAGGATGTGATTCTTGTTCAAAAATATCTGTCATTCTAGCTTTTTGACACACTTCTTTCCACTTTTACCCCTATTATTTAATATAAAAGTAATTATTATCTAAATGAAAAAGTAAAAAGTAGGGACACATGCGTCATTGTCCTACTTTTCTTAATAAGTGTGCAAGTTTCTAAAATGACAGTTATTATTGAACGGAGGGAGTAATATATAGGGCTAAAATAAAAAAAATTATATTATTATTCATATAAATTCAAGCTCTTCGAAACAAGACCAGTCATGGATATGTTGTGACAGTTTTTTTTTAAAAAAAATATTTTTACATGTATATGATGATACACTAAAATGATAATATGATTAATTAATTTTGTATTATGATTCATTAAGTAATAAGTGGTGAATTCGATGTTTTTATATTTTAATGTGATGAAGTACGTATTTTAATGTGAGAATGTACATGTTTTAATGTGACAATGTACATGTTCTAATGTGACAATGTACATGTTCTTTAATGAACATCTGAACATGTTTTTACGGCCATCTGTACATGTTTGTATGATCGTCTGTACAAGTGTTCTTCCTTATATGTACAGGTTTCAATCTAAGGATGTACATATTTAATGATTTGTACAGGTCTATATGACTATCTATATGTTTTAATGCGAGGATGTACATGTCTTTACGTGAGGATGTACATGTTTTAGTGAACATTTGTACAGGTTTGTATGACCATCTGTACAAGTTTTCTTATATGTTCAATGCTCCATACATGTAAAAATATTTTTTTTAAGTTATCAAAATATATCCATGACTGGTCTTGTTTTGAAGAGCTTGAATTTAAGTCAACAATGATATAATTTTTTTTTCATTTGGACTTATATATTAAAAGTTACAATAATTTAAAATTTTTATGATAAAAATAATAAAAGAAATAAAAAAACTTAAAAAAACAAAAAAATAAAAAGGAGAGGGCCGGTGGCGCACTTAGAAAAAAAAAAAAGAAAGAACGACGAACCGGGCGTGCAGGATGTTGGCTACATCCACTGCAGCCAAGACTCATTGATCTTCTATTAGTAGCAGTACTATCTTTTGATCAGCAGCTTTCTAGCACCGCATAACACTTCAAATGGTTACTTTCTATCTCCTGACGTGTTAGATCTGAGTGAGATAAGGAAAACTACATACTTATTATAAGTAACAGTAGTTGATATAGTTCTAGCTAATGTCAATTGATTTTAGGGTTATTAGACCTTAGTAATCTATATAGATGTTTCACATAATTTCCCCGTCTTCCCCCCCCCCCCAATATTTCATCAAAGCGCACCCATTATCGATCCTACACTTAGGGTATCCACAATGGTGTGGATTCCACCCATAATGGTAAAAAAGAAAAAAGAAAATGATGAGGTGGAGGAGAGAAGATGTGAGAGGGTTGCTTAGGGCATCCACAATGGTGTGGATTCCACCCATAGTGGTAAAAAAGAAAAAAGAAAATGATGAGGAGGAGAAGATGTGAGAGGGTTGCTTAATTAAGAATCTGGAGAGAGAAGGTTCTTGCTGACACATGGAGAGAGAATGTGAGAGAAGAGATTATAATAATATTTTTAGGTGGGTGGAATCCACTTTCCTTATTGTGGATGCCCTTAATTAAGATTCTGGAGAGAGAAGGTTCTTGCTGACACATGGAGAGAGAATGTGAGAGAAGAGATTATAATAATATTTTTGGGTGGGATTATCGTCTCATACACCTCTCTCTGATCACACGTTTACTCAAAAGCAAAGCATCACCATCTCCACTTCTACTTGCATGAAAGTGAGAGCAGAACCTAGTCCCACTGCGGTCAATAATCATTTACACTGCCAAATAGCGACAGGTCAGGCAGCACTCGCCCAAATGCTGAAGGGAGATTCAGTGGATATAATCAGCCAGCTTAATTTCTCAATCTGATAATATACCAAAGCATTCATAACAAAATCCTATAGCAACTGTTTAGTGACTTACTGCCTTACAAAAAGCAAATCCTATGTCATTCGTCACAACTTCACACTCTGTTTTTACTGAACCATCAACAGAAACGGAGAAATCCACTAGATCATCATTGAACATCAGAACTGTGACTCCCAGTATCGCACAATCTGATACAGGCAAGGATGGGCATTATCGGGAGGACAACCGTTACATATCATGTAATCAGCGACTAGTAATCCACTAATTACTCGGCACAAGAAAGTTCCAACAAATAACAATGGAACGAACCAAAAGAATTTTACAGAAATCACCACAACAAAGAGAAATCAACATCATCATCTATATACAAACAATCTTCTACTTCTATAATCCATCATTCATACGTCTAAAAGTCCACAACGAAACCGAATACAACGGCCTATCTTGCCAACACATGAACAAACACCCACCTTCCTCTCTAATCTTATACCCATCAAAACCATTACTACTATGTAAGAATCTTCCAGTCAGCAACTGACACTGATTGCTCAACGGCATCCTGCGGAACCCAGCAAGCTCCAGCCTAGGAATCCACTTCTCTAGCTTCTCATGCCTCATTTTCCTTTCCGCTCCCTCACATGCGACGATGTTCTTAATCTGCTCCCCCAAAAGCATCTTCTCGACTTTCTGTCGCTCGATTGATGCTCGAGCATGGGTGGATTCCAGGCAATCGAACAGCGCTGCATAGAAGTTTAATGATTCCATCACCCTCTCCATCAGAGAAGGTCCATTGTGGTTTGCTTCTTGCTCGGTTACAACCATTACTTTCGGTGAGAGTCCCCATAGGGCGCTTAGAAATGTATTTGCTTTTCTTGGTGAACTGTTGTTGGTGTTCATTGATGATGGTATAGAGGAGGAAGATGTCGAGTCCGGACTCAGAGCCCGGACAACTTTCACCTGGAGGTCTTTCTCGTTCAACTCTACAGGAGGACGGAGGATGTGATCCCTGGGCATAATGGTCTGTGAATTGACTGCGTTCTTATCATCGAAAGATAAAAGTGTATGCAATTGGAGAACGGAACTTATGGCAAGGGCTTCTCCCGTCTTAACACGCAAGCTTTCAAGATCTAGACTCTCCAATTTACTCACAACAGGGTTGAACTGAAATGGAATATCCAATTTCTCAGCTTCTTTGTTCAACTGAACCGCCATTTGTTCCAAAACCTCTTTCTTTCGTGGATTCCCGTGATCCTCAAATGAGGTGGGCCGTCCGGCCTCGAGTTGAAAGCCTGGAGAAGATTAATCCACTGTGCAGGCTCACAAGCGTGGAGATCAATAATGTGAACCATCTTCTCACCCTCCATAGCTTCAAGTATTGCCTGGTTCGTCACCAGATACGAGAGCTTCAAGAAGGGACAGAGCTCGAAGAAGAGCTTATGGGCGAAAATCCTCAGCAAATGACACTATTTTGGTAGAGTTCAGAGCTCTGTGCAAGCCAGGCCAGGATTTCAGCACTCGATCGGCTAGTGCTTCGGTGTAATATGCAACTATTCTCTGCATTGTGTCGCCAGTGGGAGAGGCTAGATGGGATATGTATTCGAGTCCGAGGTTTGCGTTCTCCATGCTGTTAGAAGCTACATGTTTGGTGCAGGCAAGAAGAAGGTGGATTAGACATAACCCTCTCTCTTCAGATTTCATCTCCCTCAGCCATGGGTATGGTTCGCAGATGCGAGGAGCCAACGACATGTGTGAGAAGTTTTGTAGAGACAAAGATGAAGTCACAGATGATGATTCCTCCCCTTGAACCATGCCTGTGAGCAAAATGGATGATAAATTATTTGGTAACCAGAAGAGCTAAGTAAGTAAGTCATTATTCTGCTTAATCAAGCAAGTCAGCTCGTTGTAATTACAGTTATAACACAATTATAAGCTTCCACCACAAGTTAACAAAGAAAAAAAAAATGAATGTACGGTCAATTGTTATCTATTTTTGATAGAGTTGATCAAGAAATCTGCTTTATACTCAAGAAAACGAGGACATCAGTTACTTTCTTCTGTTCAGTATTCCAATGACCAGACTCTATCAAACAGCCTATTGTTACATTACAACATGTTTACAAATAACAAAGTGAACTTTAGGACTATAAATGTGTTCTCTTCCAAACATAAATGAAATGTCACGGAAAAGAGAGAAAATTGCAGAATCGTCTTGCTTCTTGCTCTTTTTTCAAAAAAATAAAAATAAAAATTGGGATAGATTTTTCGCAACTCCCCAGACATCAACTTCGGTACAGACACAACCATCAACCTATATTGTAATTCATGTTCCAAGAAGAATGGAAGAATGCAGACTAATGATCTTACATCACAGCAAGGGCGCCATAAGCAGAGAAGAAGTGGAGTGAATGCTGCTGGGAATCACATTTCTCAAGGTGGGTAGACTCGGATATAGGGCGAAATGCACTCGCAAACAGAAAGAAAAGAATGAAAGAGGACAAAGAAAAAGTGAGCGGCACCTGACTCTACAGGTTCAGCAACTGCTATGGTGGATACAAATTGCTTTCCAGCAGATAAATCCAATGTCTAAATAGAGAAGCAAGAAACCAAGACGAACGGATATAGAGAAATATCTTGTATGCCCACGACTAGAAGACGAATGTCTGGGAACCAAAACTTAAGCAGCACCTACATAGAACAGAACAGAGCATTACCAGGACGAACCTTACCCCTCAGAACTTGGCACTACACGAGCAGCACCAGCAACTCTGGAACCGGCAAGAACTTTTCAATATCCCGCAACTACGAAAGGGAAACACCCAGAATTCTATACGAAAACACAAGTTTCCCCTTTCCTTTTTGGTTTCGTCAAAGCAAAGCTGCTCGAATCAGGAAGATAAATCCTAGGACTTTTCTGGGTCGGTTTATTTTGCCTCTTGTTTACGGAGAGAAGGAAGAATCATGGTCAATCAAAACTAAACCCTTTTGCCTCTTATAAGGGCTTCTTTACGCCAGTTATCATCCAATCCTTTTGTGTTGTTTCTTTTTACCGTGGCTGTGTTGTCGACGAACAATAGGTGCTTACTATTTTGTCGTCATCGATTTGTTGTCGTTTGGGGAGCTGTCTAAAAGAATATGGAATTTATGACAAACAGAGGCCTCCTTCCCACAGTGACCGCCCTTTCTTTTTTAGCTTTATCCTTGTCTTCATTTGCGGGGAAGGAGAATAAAGACAGGGAGAGAGACTGGAGCTGAGTTAACTTTTTTCCTAAAGACTGGAAGTGAGTTAACAAGATGCGGAGGACGTTATTAATTTTCCCCACGCACCTACACAACAAACTACTCGCATCCAAACATGCCATAACAAAACCTAACACTTTCACCGTTGTCTGCTAGTGGGCAATACTGGAAATCCCCCGAGTGTGAACAAAAACATAGGGGAGAGAGCGGAAGGGGTTTTCCATGTAATGCCAAAGAAACCCACTGTTTGCAACCTTTACCCAAAAGGCACATTGTGTGTAAAATAGACCCGTCCCACTTGCGCTCTGCTACGCTCCCCTCCAGAAGAAAATCCCAACAAAAGACGACAAAGGGATGGGAAGACAAGAATAGTTCGTAGTTGAGTGCAGAGATGGGTAAGAAAATTCCTTTTCTCTTTGGTAAAAGCTTCGGTGGTGTGCTTGGTTGGAAGTCTTTGGATTATCAGACATGGCTTACTTGTTTGCATTAAAGATGAAATTAGGTTAAAAGATTTCTCAGACTTTGGGACTTGGGAACTGGATGAGTTGAATAATTGTTTGAATAAAACAATAAAGAGAGAATGCATACGAATCATCTATAGTGCTTGCCCACTTCCTCCGTTCTTTTCACTTGATGCGATATCATGTGAATGAGTTCTTTCTCTCTTTCTTTCTGGCAACATTGATTTGTACTTTTCCAATATAGTGCTTTTTGGTGTGGACTTGTATGGACCATTCGTCTGTCTGTTTGGCATAAGTTCCTCCTTTCTTTCTCCCTTTCGTGTATCTTTAGATCTCCTTTATTGCTTGATTGGTACTTTATTAATCAAAAGCTACTCTTAATAGTACTACCGCTGGGTGTCTAAACAAGGGTAACGCATTGCAGGATGGATGCCCACATGATGTTGATGACTTCACGTTTGAAAGGGATTGACTGATTTCTTTTCCATATGTTCGTACAATTTGAAACATCACAACGAGGCTCTATACGAGCCATTCATTTTGCCTTCAGGGATGTATTGGCATTTAAATGAGCAACTATTGGTTTAGGTGAGCATTCGGGAGGACAAAGTGCAGGTCACTTGGTTTTACAGGCTGAATTTCTAATCTCAAAAGACACTAGTGTTATGCATTCAGCATTAAAGCATGGCCAGGGGACAGCAGCTTGCATCAATAAGAAATGACAAAATGAGCAAGAGACTTTTAAGTCTAATTGTCTGCAGTTGGATGTGTTGAAGAGTTCAGAAACAAGCAGATAGAGACAAAGTCTTCATTTAGACAGCAGGCTGCCCTCAAAAATTCTCGAATGCTGGCATTGTTGGCCCAACTTGTTGTCAAGGAAAGAGGCTTCAGAGTTCTGCCCATTGGGCCAATCAATCCATCTGATGAGAGATTCACCACAGCAGACGCCAATATCTGTATTGGGGAAACTAATGCTGGACTGAGCCAGACCCACTTTCTTTTGCTTCTTTTTAAAAAATGGCTCGGATGGTTTAGTGGTTTTAATGTAGTGTAAGTCCGTATTTTTTGTGTTTGAGCAAAGGTTCATAAGACTGACATATTTAGGACAGATTGATGAAGTCTTGGTCATTCTCTAGGGTTGAAAAATCTTACTGTATGACTTGAAATGTTGTATTACTATAGCTTTGCCAATATCTATCAAAAATTAGGAAAGAGACTTCAGAGTTATTGCTCATAGCCTCATATATCTGACCCTGCTTTCTGTTTTCTAATTTTGGTCAGGTACAGCAATTAAGGAGATCGTTTGCCATCTTATTTATGTGCTTCATGTCTTCGTATTGTTAGGAAATGATGAGCTGGTGAGTGACCCGATAAATGTACCGTGAAACTATTTGCTGGAAGGCGCCGCTCTTTCGAGAAAAAAAAAGGTTTCTTGCTTCTTCAATCACATTTTGCATTTTTATGAAGTCTATAGTAGAATTGCCTTTGTGGACCACAACAAGCAGGCAAGTACATCTCCTTAAAGTCAATATATGCATGAACTAACAAGACCAGAAATATGTACCAAATGTTGGCAGGTCATTTAACACTTGGGTGCCGTTTGGAATTCTGGTAAAGGATTGCACGACTGAATACTTATTGTCTGATCTGAATTGGATGATAAGCACGCAGCATATACAAATTGACTTGTGTTTTGCTTGTAAGTCGCTGATAAGCTGGGCATGCTTAAAATTACCATTGACATATTCTATTCACACGCCTTTCCGAAGTACTGTACTTTACTTGACGCGCGGCTTGAATTAAGTAGCTTCGGGTGGATGATGTTCCCAATAATCGGTAGGGTAAAAGTGTTAAGTTCAACTGTCGGATCCTGGAAATTATTCCGAACATAGCAAGTTGACCAACACAGACCATACATGTTGAACGGTATGAAAACGTAGCAAACCTTACAATAACAGTATTGAAAACACTTGAGGAAAATTAATACAACACAAACCGCAAGTATCTGGTATATCAACCGGTACTAAAACACACAGTGATCATTGAAGAAGACACATTTAATCAGTTCTTCTGCTGCCGCTACTAGTACTACTTCTACTTAATCAAATCTATATTAGTCCTCATGTTGCTGTCACGACCAAGCCATATCATCCTTTGATACTGAAACTAGGCACTGGAGATAAGACCGCCGAAGCATCTCCTCTTGCTGGATGCTTACCTGTGCAGCACCATCGTATCAATTTCAAGTTGATGTTTAACATTTGAAACATACCATGTACGTAAACGGATATAAATTAATCTTAATGAATCTTTCTTGCTTTACTTACCTCCTTCAGTTAGTTGGTCATGCCCTTAGTTGCATGCTTGAAGGCGGCCTGGACTCAGAAAACCTGATGAGACGGAGGCTGCTGTAAAGGCTTCATATCTATATGCTGGCATGACTTTCTCAAAGGCTTCAACTAGTAAAGCCACCTTCTTCTTCCTTGCCGGGGCAAGCTTGTCAACAGTCTTTCTGAGTGCAAAGTCAATCATCCATTCCTCTGAGTTCTTCCTCTCTTCCATCTCTTGATGCCTGAGATCAACCTTTTCGGCATCAGGTTCAGATTCCAGTGGTAAGAAGTTTGGCTCTCTTGGATTGAATTCCTTTAGTTCATTGCTCTTCTCCTCCTCTGCTGCTCTTCTTCCTTTGATTATTTTGATCTTTGATGTGGTGCAGTTGTTTGGATTCTCCTGCATACCCCTCTTGTAGCTTGTCTTATCCAGAGATTCTTTTTTCTCTACTTCTAGCTCTAAAATCCTTCTTCTGCATTAGACTCAGTTACCAATTCTGTTTCCATCTGTTTTGGTCCTTCGTTGGACTTGTCGATCGAGCAAAGCTTCTTCAGGCTTGAATTACTCTGTTCCTCTGTGTCATCTGATCTTCTCTTCCTAGACCATTTATTGACTAAGTTGTTTGTCAACAATGAAATTTCTGTTTCAACCACATATTCTGAATCATCTAATTGCTCTGAGGCTTCCATTTGGTTCACCGACGGTGAATCTTTTCCGGCTTCCTGAGGCCCTAGATTCGCAGCTTCATTCTCAGAATTCTGAATGCTTGTGAATTGGTCTGCTTGGCAATCTTTACCGGTATTATCACCATCATCTGTGACCAAAGCATGAAGAAATTCAATCATTTCCACAGAAGGCAAAATCCTTAAAGCATTGGTTTCAATATCTCTCTAAAGAACTTCGTCTCTTTTAACCATCTCCTACTAGTGATTCAAGATATATAACTGCTTACTATTCTCAACTAAGCTAGGGAAATTCCAAATAATCTATATACATAATAAGTAGATTTCAAAACTTTGTAATAAACATAAATCAACAAAATATCGACAACCACTTCAAAGAGTGTCAATTTACCTTGAGAGAGACAATCTTGAGCAGAAATATCATCAATCTCCATTTCCACTTCATCCGAACAAGACGAGTCAAGATCACTGAGCTGCTCCATGATCTCCTCGTGATGAATAGCATGTTCATGTTCAAGCGGTTGGTTATCCTTGCACAATTCCTCTAAAATTTTGATACAGATATCATCATCATCCGCTTCAGAACATTGTTCTTGTTTAAAGAACAAAATATCATATCTTGCAGAATCATCCCCAAAAGCTTGATCATAGTAATCTCTATCACTCTCGCTCGAAACACTGCCATCGATCATCCCATCCAACCCAGACAGAAGAAGTCCGTCATCATCATCCCAGAACTCCATATCTGAACTCTGAGCAGAGAAGTCTTCAAGGGTGATACTCGTTGAAATGTCCCACTCCTGCGAGCAGTCACTTGGAGCTGCTGAGTCATGTAAACCGCTAGTGGTGTCTGGACCTGGAGAAGAAACAACTTCTTCCTCTATGTGAATTCTATTTTCAGTATCAATCATGGAGTCTGGGTTTTGATTAGCGAGACCACCTTCTGGATGACCTGCTTCTTCTTCGTCATTCTTAGGTGTTTCTTCACCAACTTCATCGACCATTGGCTGATCACCATCATGTTCATCTTTCTGCTTTTCATATATTTCAACAAAGAATTCCTCTCCATCTCCATTACCAAACGCAGAAGCAGGACTCTCATGATCACGGACTGCAGCCACCTTCTCAAACTGAACTTCCACCTTATTAGAAGCGGGGTTTTTTGCTGCAGCCCTTCGAGGAGACGACACTAGCAACCCTTTCCGCTTTATACTCTTCTGGGTCTTCATCATCTTTCTCCTTGACGCCAAGAAGCATCTCAACGGGATCGAAGGCTTATGATGGTGACCGTTAAGGGAGCAGTACGTGTAAGGGCAGACCTTGGCGATAGAAGTCCCTTGGGATTCTGTCCCACCAGGGTTCAGGTCAAGGTAAGGCGGGAACTTGGAATCCTTTAGAGTGGAAGAACAAGTGGCTTTCTTCTGAACATCAAAGGTTGAACAGAAGATCACCTTGCTGGCTGATGCAGAAGATGATCTTGATAGCTTGAAGCTTGGGGATTTAGTTAATGTCCTGAACTTTTTTAAGCTTGAAGTCTTGGTAAGAGCAGACCTGGATGATAGCTTATGGCTGGAAGAAGTGGAGATGGATGCGGAGAAAGCATAGTCTCTTTGATGTGGTGGGTGAAGAACTTCTGCTGGATGATGGTGTCTTGACTGCTGTGAGCTGAGTTGTCTGTTCCTTTCGCACCTGTGAGCTGGTCGTGGATTTCATGTAATTAGGAGATGATGAGGGTGACCGTAGTGATGACTGCACTTTAGAGGGGCTTTGAGGAGGAGATGGTTTTCCTGCAGGAGGGTCATTTCTTTTTAGAGATGGTAGGTGAAGAATGTCAGATTCGGATCTCTTGAAAGAACGAGACTTCTTGATCATGGTTGTCTTCTTCTGGAGATCATGATGAGTTCCTTTGCTGGTCTTAACACCACCATAGTTGAAGACAGATGATGGTTTCATATTGTTGGCAGAGGACTTGTCTGTTTTATCATGGCAAGTCTTGATACCAAGCTTGTTAGATACCTTCCTTTGCACCATCTCAACAGGAAAGAGTAGGAGGATCAATCAAGTAAACGAAGTGGAAAACTGGAAGGTGGGTTTTTCTGGGTTTTCCTTCCCTTGGAGGAGATTAGAGGAAGTCAGGCCATGGAAGGAAACGGATCCTCTGGTTTTTGGGTGGGAAAAGAAAAAACAAAAGGCAAGCTAGCACCGGGGAAGAAGAAAGCTGTAGTATCAAGCTAACTTTGGGCAGGTGTTCTTGGTATGTTAGTTTATTTGTAGTGGGTGGTGGCTTTTTTTCTTCGTTTGGGTCCAAATTCTAGTCTAGTGATGTAGCTGAGGCCCCTTATATTTGAATAGTCATTATGTCAATTGTCAAAGAAGAATTGCAACTATAATGGAGTGGACCATCTTGATTTAATTATGTGCACAGTGCCGAGCGCATGACGCTTGAGGTTGAAGGGAATTGAGAATAATAATATAATAAGAGGGTGCAGCCATGAAAAATAATAAACGAGATAAGGATCGTCCTAGAAGAAAAAAGAAAGAGCATGATAGCTCCTGAAGAATAATCTAAGTGCTTTTCCTCCTTCCTTGAGATAATAAAACAAAGGCGGAATTTGTGAACCGACAGCTGAAAGTGGCCGTCGAACCGGAAGAGAAAGATAAGAGGGAAACAATGGGCGGTGTTAATGGGCCCGTGTGGCCTACCAATGAGCCTTTGTTTACTCTGCAATGGCAAAAAAGTAGTTAAAACGCTCCTCCTTACATCACAAGAGAGGAGCGTGTGCTAATGCCGTGAGGTATTTTCTCACGAAAGAGGACAAAGTTTGTATTAGCTTCTTTCCTGGTTCTAACTTTATTTATGTTTGGTCGGGACATGATTTTGTGGTATAGAGGAACGGAACGGAGACCCTGGCGAAGGAGCCACGGTAGAAGGTGGTGTCGATCCACGTGTAGCATATGGTAGGGAGAAAAAAAGAAAAAAATAGAATGGGGCATTTGTGCATAGTAGTTGGGTGGAAAAAAATAAACAGAATTTTTTGGTATAATGCTGTGTTCCAGAAAAAAAAAGAATGAAAAAATAGAAAAGATGTGCGTAGACGCACGCGTGCAAGGGGGAGTGTTGGGGAGAGAAATTTTTTTTTTCAAAATGTTATAACTCACAAAATATAAGTGCAAAAATAAAAAAATTATATCATTATTCATCATTTTTCGTGCTCTTCAAAACAAGATGTATCATGGATATGTTTTGGTAAACATAAAATTTTATATTTTAGAATGAGTATATATTAGGTATTTTTAAAGTGAATCTTATTCATTAGCAAAATGAATCTTCTTTAATAATAAATGAACCTTATTCATTAACAAAATGAATCTTACCTCAACACTCTAAAAACCACCATAGTAAAGTTAAAACGTCGAAGACATTTTTTATGGTTTTGTAGCCTAAACCACAATGCTAAAAAAGTGTCGAGTCAGTGACGACAATATAAAGTGTGGAACTAATGCCAAAAAGATTACCCTACCCCCCAAACACCCTCAAAACCACCCTAGGGAATGCTAAAACGTCGAAGGCGTTTTTATGGTTTGTAGTGCAGGTTTAGGGTCACCCTAAACCCTAACCACAAACCCTAAAAAACTGTCGAGTAGTGACGACAATATAAAGTGTAGAACTAATGCCAAAAGATTACCCTACCTCCCCCCAAAACACCCTAAAAACCCCCCTTGCATAAGTTTGTGTATGATTACTTTTACTATATTAAATAAAATATTCATTTTCTTAACCTTTGATTCACCTTTAAAAGACTTTGATTCACTTTTTTAACCTCTGATTCACTTTTCTTAAACCTCTTCTTCACTTTAGTTAAAACAATCTCTATTTACGAGAATCAGTTTTCTTAAACATTTGATTCACTTTGCTTAAACGCATGATTCACTTTATAAAAACCTCTGATTCACATTTCATAAACCTCTTAATCTATGCTTACGAGATTCACTCTTATTACTCTGATTCACTTTGTAACAACTTGTGATTCACTTTTTAACAACCTTTGATTCACTTTTTAAAAACTCTGATTCACACTAGTCAAACAATCTCGTTATGAGATTCGCTTTTTTAAACATCTTTTTTACTTTTAAGCAACTATCTAATTCACTTTTTAACAACCTTGATTCACTTTGTAACACCCTTTGATTCACTTTTCTTAAACTGAAGATTCACAATGAATCTTGAAAAATATGTACATACGAAAAATAAAAATTTAAAATTTATCAAAACATATTCATGTTTGGTCTTATTTTGAGAGCACGAAAAATGATGAACAATGGTATAATTTGTTTTATTTTTGCACTTATATTTTATAAGTTATGACATTTTGAAAAAAAAAAGTATTTTCTCTCTCCTCCTCACATACTCCCCTCCCGTACGAGCGTCTGTTGTTCTATCTTATTCTTTTTTTTCTTTATTTGATCTGCAATAGAGTATTAATATGTGTCAAACTACACACCAACACAAAATGACAAAAAAAATGATAAAAGACCAAAGTGATCATCGCCACCGTACAGCATGGCGCTTGCACCATTGACGAATTCGCCATAGAGGAAAAGGGTTTGCCAGAGGAAGTGTAATGATCGCCAATCTGGTCCATAGAAATAGGTTGTTTGTCTTGCTTTATTGCTTTACCACTTTTCATGGCAGTAGGGATATGGAACGCGGAATGCCTCACTATCTTTTCTTCTAAGTTTTGAGGCGATTTTTTGTGATTTCAAGAGGTAGAAGGTCGCACTTAGGCAAACCATAAATCATATTCAAAGCGCTTATGATCAAGTTTTTGTTTTAGTAAGAAGATGGTGACGTGGACCAAGGTGTATTAGGTTATGTGAGGCATATCTTAGTGAAATTTTTTTAAAACATTTACAAGTTAATTAACTGTTTATCAGAGTTTACTTTAACCTTTAAGAAATTCGCAATTTTTTAAAATATTACTTCGACTTTGTACAAATTACTCTTACTTATTGAAGCTGTACTTCAACTTCATAAACTATATTATCTCACCCTTATATAGGGATCTTATTCACATATTGATAAACATTTTAACATAAAGTGCAATAATTAGTGGATAACAAGGGGTCTTTCATTGTGCTATGAGAAGACTGAGGAAAGGATGAAAAGCAAATGTCAGAATGTCGATGTTTGGTGAGTACCTTATAGTGCGGGAAATTATTATAACACACGATGACCTCCCTCCTCTCTCTTCTCTCCCTTCTCCCTCTTCTCTCCATACGCCTTGCAGCAACCCTCCCTCAATCTAGCCATGCCTCCCTCGCCGCCTACCCTTACCTTAACTAAAAGCATTAGACTTCTCTTCTCCCTCCCCACACCCCAAACGCCTCATGACCATCCCGCTTACCACCTGTTATTCGCTCCAGCCACCCCTGAAAACCTAAACAAGCGCCAGATCACCACCACAAAAATCAACCAGTCACTTATCCCAAATCGACCCACCACCAACTCAAAAAGATGAGGGTAGACAGGAGAGGCTCTGAGCAAAGGAGCAAGCGTTACTCTCACAAAGAGGGGCGAAAGGCAGGCAAGAGAAAAAGATGGAAGGAACGAAGCAATGGGAATGGAGGTAGCCGCCACGAGAGTTACTTCAAACAGACACGTTCCAGTAGCCGAAGTTAACTGAACCAAACTGATCCAACGGCAAGGAGCACGAGAGAAAATACAACCTCCTACATACATCCAACAACAGTCTTTATAGATAATGTAGACAGAGATGTTTCAGAGTACCACTTGGGCAGAATCTTAAGAAAGTTCGTCAACTGGACGAGACTTTATATTAGTAGGAAAATTAGAAGGTCTAGCCGCAATGCTTGTGCTTTCGTAGATGTGGATCCTGTGCACGATGCAAGAAGATTAATCAATGGTATTTGAGGATGGAATATCAATGGAAGTCAACTGTGGGCAAGGATGGAGTTTCAAGGCTACCAAGACAGGAGGGCAAAAATGGAAACGAAGGATTCGTTTCAGCATCGAAACAAAGGGGTGAACAAATATTCAAATAAGACAGTCGTATGGAACCGAAAGGAGCGTGCGCATGCTACAACGAGGCTATCTCTTACTGTCAAACCGGACAAAGTGATGAAAGCCAGTTTGAATAGGTGTGCAGTTATCACGGTACAGGAAGAGAAATCGCCAGTAGAAGCTATGGACCTTTTGCATAACCGATGGCCGAATATGGGAGGGCTACTTGCCTTCTCTCGAAGAAAGTTCCTATTGGTTTTCAACACAACAAAGGAGGTCGAAGCCGTGCTGGATCAAACAGGGATAGAGGGCAAAGAACTAGAAGGGGTAGAAATTCGTCGTTGGACCACATCCGATCAGGTAGAAAGACGACGTACTTGGATAGTAATCCGCGGGGTCCCGTTACATGCGTGGAACAAGACAAACATTCGTAAGATAGAACAAGCTGTTGGTGAGGTTGTCAAGGTTGAGGAAGAAGAAAGTCAGTTTGTGGAAAATGCAGAGATTCGAGTTCAAATTGAAACTTCAACACTCCAATTCATCAATTGGAAAATTACAGTCAAAGTTGATAACCAAAATTTCCCTGTGAGTATTGTCGAAGCTAATGAAGAAATGTCCCAATCCAGAATCTCAGACCGCTCTGAGAGTATCATCCAAATGGTAGAAGTGGAGACAAGCTTCATATCAGGTCAACAAAATCTTAGTGATGACCAAATTCAAAATGTAAGGGACGAAGTCAATGAGACAAATAGACATGGGCAACCTGTGAGTGTCGGGGCCATCTCGGAGAATGGAACGCTGCCCAAATCCCAAGACGTCTCAGCAGTTAATGAGACGGGCACAATTCACAGCAGATCGCCTGCTGAGGAGGGACGATTTAATGATGGGCTCATTATAGGGGAGGCACAGAATCCGAATGGTCTGGCGTGGGAGGAGAGCGGTGTGAGATTTAATTCTCCTCTGGACGTGCATTCCGAGGCTGACAAAGTGGAGGAGGCGCAACAGAGTTTTTACTCGGAAGGCGACAAAAACTTTGACGCCTGTCTTTTTGTCCCCGAGTCGCTCCAGGTACACGTAGAAGACGAGGAGGGGATGACATCATTAGCCCAAAAGATTTGTTCCAGGAGTCGGCCCAGCAGTCACCATGTAGCACCTCATTAGGCGGTAATCACGATACTACAATTACCGACGTGAACTTTGAGAAGCAGGGTAATCAGTTCCTAACAAGTGGCAAAATACATGATGCTTGCCGAGAGAGGGACACACGGGTAACCCCCGGTAAATCCCCAGTTAATAAGGATGATAATAACTTGGTTGTTGAGATCCTTCACGATACTCCATCAATAAATAGAAATGAAGTTCCAGCGAGGAACGAGGCTGGAAAAATCATTAACCCAGAACGAGTAGCGGAAGAATGTGTTGACCTGCTATTAAAATTGGGATGCAAAGTTCCTAACCCAGGCCTAACAAAGACCAACATCCTCAATCAAATACTGGAAATGCAGGAAGCCTACCAGAAGTAATTTCTACGGAATGAGCTTGGAGAGGGCGGAAGTCGATGAAGTGTTGATGGGTTGGTCTTATTGGGAAGACTATTAATTACTGGTTGCATGTAGTAGTGTTCAAAGTAGGCTAGTTCTGGGCCATGGAGCCCCTGAACCTCGGAGGGCTTGGATCTTTTGGTGGTTCACGAAGAGGAGGCAAAAGGATAGGGAAATCCTACCGATCTAGTAGATTATCTCATGGTGCATTGTAGGGTTTTGTAGGATATTGGGTGGTTTATTTTACTTTATTGTTCTTCTTTGTTAAGGGGAGTTCATGATGCTTGAGTGGTCCGGGTGCTCTACACTAATTAGATTGGCCAGTAAGTTTGTAATTGGATGAGTTGGGTACTCTTTTTCCTTCCTATGCTTTTTCCCACTGGGTTTTGCTTAGGGAGGTTTTAATGAGGCCCGTCACAACTCTCCCATATGTTTATTCTAATAATATGGCTATATGCCCGAATTATCAAAAAAAAATGTCAGAATGTCGTGTGTTGTGTACGTTAGCCAATTTTTCAAGGGGATGTGTCCGTCCTTATTATGAATGAATAAATGAATAACTGTATGTGATTATTTATCCTACTTATATGTATATGTTTACTCATTGAAATTATTCAATTTGCATTGGATAAATCTACTAGTATTACCTAGGTTTGTTATTCTAGTTATTTTGAATGTTTACTATGTACACATACGTATTATTACTACTACCTTTGATTGATTACTACAATTATTCGTATCCTTTCAATGCCCTAAAATGACATCTAAATGAACCCTAGATATAAATCTTAAACAATGACACTAATGAACTCTAAGATAAGCTCAAATACTAGGGTTTAGGGTTTATAGACCTTAAACCCTAGTATATGAGCTTATCTTAGAGTTCATTAGTGTCGTTGTTTAAGATTTATATCTAGGGTTCATTTAGATGTCATTTTAGGGCATTGAAAGGATACGAATGACCTTATATCACTGCTGAAAAAAAAAGAATAAACAATGCCCCTTTAACAACGGTTATATTGTAAATCGTTTTTTTATCATAGGCCGGACATCTTAAACAACGTTTTGTTTACAAAGCGTTGTTTTTGTTATCACGCCCAAAGTCAAAAACAACGTTTTGCTACAAAGTGTTCTTTAAAGAGACAAGTATAAAAAACGCTTCAGAAAGGAAGCGTTTTTTATGTGTTTGGACGCGATACCATAAAAAATGCTTTACTTAAGAAGCGTTTTTTATGTTACCTAAATTAATACACTCTTTTCGCCCTCCCGCCCAGCCTTCTCATCAATCAAATCGCGACTGTTCCCCTACCACTCTCTGTAAACGCTCTCTGTAAACACGCTAAGCTCTCTAGCTTCTCAATCCAAACCATCCCAGAATTAAATTCATTTCGATTCCGCCGCGGCGCGCCTCTTCTCTTCCCCTTTCTTCTATCTGTGCTCGCCATCTTCATCAATATTCTAGCTTCTAACATTCTCTGCAACCCGGCGGCCAAACTGTTGATGCATGCGTCGATATCAATCGTCGGCGCCTCGAGCTCTCTCGCTATCGGTAATATTGAGCTGCGAACACATATATGCCTATCGATCTTTATTTTCCATACATATACTCTTCGGTAATTAATTTTGATTTTGAAAATCGCACGAACAGGGAACATACATGCCCTGTCGCACGCACGACGGAACCTCTGGATTACAACCCCAACTAGCGAAAGGAACAACATACATGCGCGCTAGATCTGTCGGCTCTATTCTTGTGCTGATGAGGTAATTTTGCAAACCGAACTTCTTAATCAGGAAAATACATGCTCTGTTTGTTTGGGATTAAGGTGTCTGTTTGTTTGGGATTAAGGCATGAAATATATTGTGTGTGTATTGTTTGAGAATAATTTTGCATGCAAACCAAACTGTGGCACGCGCATTTGTTGTTAACCTATGTGTGCTTGCAAACCAAACTTGTTAATCAGGAACATGTATACTCTGTTTGTTTGGGATTAAAGGCGTGAATAAAGTGTACGTGTGTTTGGGAATAATTTTGCATGCAGACCAATGGACTTGCACGCTGGTTTTTACTATGTGCTGATTGTTGTTAATCAGGCGCACATATTGTTGTACTATATATGTGCTGATTTTTACTTGCTAGTACAATTAATGGACTTGGGAATTAATGTGTAATATAATGCGTTTCGGCATGCATACAAATATAGTATATATGGCGAAATTAATTTGGTTAGATGATTATAGGGTGTATTAATTAATGCTATATATATTATATTATAGTATAACCTAGGGTGCAAATATTAGATGACCATGGGATGTATTAATTAGTTACAAAGACATAGCATTACGGCAGCTTGCCTGACGTCCCCTTCCCCATATTGCTTTTACCTTAACATCCACCCAGAAGTTTATCTACGTTTCTACCAATACCAACATCAAAAACTTTTAAGTTCCTTCACATTCTTCTCAGATTTGTTATCCGGTCAAGCTAGGCATTCCAATTAACCCTCTAATGTTTTGGAAATCTATATGACCACCATTGGCCATATTAGAGACCTCGCTACTTACAGCTTCTTAATTTCTTGTAGTTATTATTTTAGTATATCTTTACAGTTTTTGGCTAGCGCCTATGACCTTCGATCGTCATCAACCTATAATAAAAAAAATTGAACTCGGACGGGCCCACCAACTTTATTTTCCTTCACGACATTTCTTCTCTCCTTTTCGATTCCTTTAGTCACCTCTGACTAGTATATATGTTGTGGAAGCTTCAGTAGATTGAACAATCAGAACTGGATAGCACTGAAACATCACAAAGAAAATCGGATAAAAAGTCAGACGAATTTGGCCGATGGAGACGGTTGTTGCCTCTGTTGAATATGAAAGTACCGACGATCATGATGATTCTTCTACTGATACAAAAGAGACAGAAGAAGAAAAACATGGTACAAAAGAGATAGAGGCAGATACAGATGAAAGGATGAATGAGAACTAAGAAACAGAGTGGTTGAAGAAATTGGCTAAAAAGTTAAGTGAGGCTGCCACGAAGTAGAGTCCGGTGGCGATTAACGAATTACCGGCCCATTTCATGACCTTGAATGAAGAAAACGGTTTTCTAGAAAGATTATATGAGGAGGATAGGAAGAAACTTAGTCGATTATATGGTGGCATGGGGGACTATATGAAGATAAAGTGGTACCAAATCGCCCGGTTGATGAGTTTCATGTCTTATGGATGGAGATGGAGATGGAGAAGCTAGGCACTTCTCCATCTCCAGTTTCGATTGGATTCGCATCTTCTTTCAGTTTTGAACATCGATAGGTCTGAGAAATCTTTAAACACTAGGACATGAGTGTCTGTAGATTGCATGTAGTCATTTGGAATACTAGCCACACACTGTTGATGTGGGGTGCATCGTATCTTTTAAAAAAAACTAGATGAAGGTCCCTTGGCAATTAAAAAGATTGAGAGATTACCCCTAAGTATGATTCCCCCTGAGTTTGCATGTTAAGCGACTTTCACAAATGATAGCAATAAGTGACAGCTTTTATGCACAATAAGTGACAACTTTTATGTCATACTATAACCATAGTAGAAAGTTTTCTACTAAGGTTAAAGTATAACATAAAAGTTGTCACTTATTGTGCATAAAAACTGTCACTTATTGCTATCTTTTGTTAAAGTCGCTTAACATGCAAACTCAGGGGGAATCATACTTAGGGGGAATCTCTCAATCTTTTTAATTTCCAAGAGATTTTCGTCTAGTTTTTTTAAAAGGTATGATGCACCCCACATCAACAATGTGTGGCTAGTATTCCAATTGACTGCATGCAATCTACAGACATTAATGTCCAAGTGTTTGAAGATTCTCAGACCTATAGATGTTCAAAACTGAAAGAAGATGCGAATCCAATCGAAACTGAAGATGGAGAAGTGCCTAGCTTCTCCACCTCCGTTTCCATCCATAAGTCATGAAACTCATCAACCGGGCGATCTGGTACCACTTTATCTTCATATAGTCCCCCATGCCACCATATAATCGACTAAGGTTCATCTTATCCTCCTCATACAACTATTCTAGAAAACCATTTTCTTCATTCAAGGTCATGAAGTGGGCCAGTAATTCGTTAATCTCCACTGAACTCTACTTCGTGGCAGCCTCACTTAACTTTTTAGCCAATTTCTTCAACCTCTCCGTTTCTGAGTTATCATTCATCCTTTCATTTGTATCTGCCTCTGTCTCTTTTGTATCATGCTTTTCTTCTTCTGTCTCTTTTGTATCAGTAGAAGAATCATCATGATCGTCGGTACTTCCATCTTTAACAGAGGTAACAATTGTCTTAGCGAATTGGAAATTTCTGCTCAGATACATATTATAAGTACTTTTGTGTTTGAATTGGTGATTTTAACTATTTGCGCATGTTTGGATAAGTTTAAATGGTGTACTTAATTGCTTTTATAATTCTCGTGTGCAGCTTGTTGATTTCTTCTCAATACTTATTCACAAGCCGATCTCAAGTTTGTCAATAAGGAGAGGGCGCGCACATGTGTTGAAAGCACTAAATTGATCAGAAGAAGTCATGAGCCATCTATCTTTTCTTTTTTCAAATGGTTGTATGTTATGATCGAACTTAGAACCATTTTTAGTAGTTTGGTTAACTAGCTAGTTACAAATGTTGTAGTTAATCGATACTACACTTAAGCCTATGTGTGCTGGTATAATATTAATGCAAACAAAGTACTGTTGTTGATCTATTAATTAAAATTCACCAGTTTGGTTGATCTGGTATATACAATGCAAACAGGTTTTGAATGATTTTGTGATTTTAATTTTGTGTTATGCACAGGGTAATAAATTGTATAAGAAATAAAAATATAAAAAAAGGACCATATAAGAAACGCTTATATGTATAAGCGTTTCTTATACTCTCACTCCAAATGACATAAAGAACGCTTATCAAGATAAGCGTTTTTTATAAAGCTTCATAAAGAACGCTTATAATAAACAAGCATTTTTTATAGTCGAACATAAAGAACGCTTCAAGGTGAAAGCGTTCTTTATGCCTCGTAGATTCCCGCCACCTTACCCACTTTAAAAAATGCTTTAGCGATAAGTGTTCTTTTAAATTAATGTATAAATAACGCTTACAACACGTTCTTTAAGAGGCTCGACCATTTGCGTCGCCGGCATAAAACGGTTATAAAACGTTCCATAAGACAAATAAAAACTTTGTTTATTCCTTTTTTTCCAGCAGTGTATCCTAATTTGAAGAACGCAAAGCGCGCTCCACACTTGCTCATCATTGAGAACTAAATCTGACAACACGCAATTAACTCCCTTCTCTTCCCTCTCGCTTCAACCTCCCAGGAAAAGACTAGCTCTCCACCGCCATGTCGCCTATGCCAAACTCCATCCCGCCGTCACTAATCGCCGCTCCGCTGAGCCTTCATTCCACCGCAGCTAATCTCCCACACATCCCTTCCCCACCTAAAAAGATTTATTTCAGCCCCCTTCTGCTCACCGCCAATAGCTATACAAAGGCGCCGCTCAATAAACCCACACAACCTAAGGATGAGGAGAGGGATTAATCCACCCAGTCGGAGGCGCGGTAGTCGGAATGAGGACGCAAGAAAAGGTAATCGTTCTAGATGGAAGGAGATCAAGGAAAAGCCCGCAAGCGGCAAACATAGTCGGGTCCCGAAGACGTGGCGTAGAGACAACCCTGCTTTCCAAATACAGCCAACAACAGTTTTCATAGATGATGTCGACAGAAACGTCTCTGAGCACCATTTGGGCAAGATTGTAAGAAGATTTGTCAGCTGGACGAGTCTTTATATCAGCAGGAAAGTTAGAAGGTCCAACCGTAACGCATGTGCCTTCGTGGACGTGGCACATGTGTACGATGCAAAAAGATTGATTGAAGGGATACAAGGCTGGAATATCAATGGTAGTCAACTATGGGCAAGAATGGAGTTTCAAGGTAGCCAAGAGAGAAGGACCAAGCTGCAAATGAATGACCCGTTTCATCACCGAAGCAAAGGAGCGGTTAGTCGAGCTGATAAGGAGGTAGGGGGCCGCAAAGAGAGAGCCCATGATATAACAAGATTATCCATTAATGTCAAATCATACAAAGTAATGAAAGCCGGTTTGAATAGGTGTGTGGTTATCTCCCTTCAAGAAGAGATATCACCTTCAGAAGCTATGGATCATCTATGTAATCGATGGCCGAATTTGGGAGGACTTCTTGCCTTATCTCGTAGAAAATATCTATTGGTCTTCAACACAACAAAAGGCGGTAGAAGTCATGTTGGGCCAAGCCTGGAAAAAGGGCAAAGAACAGGAAGGAGTAGAAATCCGTTGTTAGAACACGGTAGATCAGGTTGAGAGGAGACGTACATGGGTAGTCATCCGCGGGATTCCGTTGCATGCGTGGAACAAGAACAATGTACGAAAGATAGCCCAAACTGTAGGTGAGGTCGTCAATATTGAGGAAGAAGAAAGTCAATTCGTGGAGAATGTGGAGATTCGAGTTCAAATTGATACCTCAACGCTTCATTTCATCAATTGGAAAATTATGGTTAAAGTTGATAACCAGAATTTCCCTGTCAGTATCGTCGAAGCCTACGAACAAATGTCTCAGTAAAAAAGATTGATCGCTCTGAAAGTATCATCCAAATGATAGAAGTGCACAACAAGAAGACATTAGGTCAACAGTGTTCAAACGTTGACCAATTTCAAAATGTGCTGGAAGGGGAAGATGAATCAATTGGACAAGAAAAGGGAGTAAGTGTTGCGGCGAGCTCAGGAGGTGCTTCGGTGCATGAGTTGGCTCGTATTTCCCAAGGTGACCCACACGCCTCTGAGAAGGATGCAGATAGTGCGATCGATCTGGATGACCATCATCATCATGATGTTAATAATGTGCTGGCTCAAAATCCGATGATAAATTATAAAGGCGGTGACGATTCGTCTGGAGTTGCGCCTCAAGAGGAGCGCCTCGGGAGTGAATCCGTGGCAGAGACTCAACAGGTGGGCGGTTCTTTCGAGGAGGGTGACGAGAAGAGAATTTCGGAGAATACCCAGGTGAATAAAGGCGTTGGATCCTCTTTTTCCCACGCGCGCGAGATATATGAAGGTTATGAGTCAGATGATGTGCTGGTCCCTGACAATTTCTTTCAAGAGACACCTCAACCTGTGCCCGAGGAAGGCGCAACGGTATGTGCACATAAATGCATAGATCTCGAGCACCAGGGTAACCAATTATCAATAAATGGGGAGATACATAATAAGGATGTCCCAACAAGGATGAGAGAGGAAAAATTATTAACCCTGACAGAGAAGCGGATGAATGTGTTGATCTACTATTAAAACTGGGATGCAAAGTTCCTAATCCAAGTCTAACAAAGGCAAACATTCTTGCTCAAATCCAAGAGATGCAGGAGGCCCAACTGAAGTAATGGGCCAGGAGATGTCCGCGAAAAGGGGATGGAAGCTTAAGAAATGTTGGGGTTATAGCTTTTCTGGAGAGGCTAATAATCGTTCTGCGCATGGAGTGATGTCTAGGACGGCCAGTCTTGAGTTATGGTGGTCTGTAGTCTTAGAAGATGTGGAGTATTGGTTGGCCCGCGTTTGTGGAGGTAGGAGGTCAAGGGAAAGTCTCTTAATTTGGTAGAGGAAGACTTGTTTCTTGGATGGGGATTTTAGTTTGTTACTTTCTTCTGGAGAGGGTCACGTTTTTTTGTTTGTTTGGTCCGTATGTGCGTTTGTTCGGGGTAGTATAATTAGACTAGTCTGTTTGATGCAAGTTTTAATTGGATGTGGGGGTACTCTTTTTCCTTCCTAAGCTTTTTCTCACTGGGTTTTGCTTAGAAAGGTTTTAATGAGGCCCGATGTCTACCCATCCACAATTTTATTTAAATAAATGGCTATATGCCCAAATTATCAAAATATATATATATATAAATTTGAAGAAGTTAATCAATTGTTAGAGAGTATAAATGAAACCACGATAATAATGATAATGAGTAAAAAATTATATATAAATGAACCCTGGATAAACCCTAAAATGACATTAATGAACCTAGAACGAATAAACAGATGTGAAATATAAGAAAACGAATTCGAAACATAAAGTACACAATCGAGTTAAACTGGTGTCGGAAGAAATAAGAATAATAAAATTTAATAAAAGAAGATTACTCATAGTATGAGCAATATATAAGTAAAAAAATAATGTATTACCAAAAAAAACGAAAAAGTGAAAAACAAGTTAAACTAGCTAGTGAGTTATTATTAGAAAAAAATAAAAAGTAATCAAGTGAGTCTTTATATGTCCTTTATTGTTCTCATTTCATAAATCTATAATCCGGCAATTAGGGTGCAAGGTTGGGATAATTATTTAAATTAATAAATATATATTTTCTTATGAAAAAATAAATTCTAATGTATGATATACTAGTCTTTATTATTTTTTAAAATATAAGATATTTTAATTTTTTCTGTTGTTATATTATCCCTCACTTTTTCTGTCACTATCATAACACTTCTATACTTTATTGAAAATTAAGGGTAGAAATGTCAAAATATTGATTGCTGCAATTCATAGTCTAGTCTACTCGAGGCATCATTTCCAGAATCATAGAGCAATTTTTTATGATGAAAGTAATTCTAGAACAAATAATTCTTCCGAATTTGCACCTTTACCATAGTCAAAGCACACACGCACGCACGTACTATAAAATAGAAATAAATCCCACGAGTATTCTCCCCCGCTTTCAAATGTTTTTTTTCTTGAATTTATGTAGTTTTCCTTAATGGTGGCCACCGAATCCGAATCTACCCGGAACCGGTGAATCTACCCAGAACCGCCCCTTTGCGAATCGAATCCGAATACAAGTTTTGAGATTTGGGACCGAACCAGAACCAGAACCGGAACCGGAATCGGAACCGCCCGGAACCGCCTGGAACCGCCTGGATTCATGTCAGATTCGGAACCGTGGAACCGGAACCAAAACCGCCCCGGAACCGGTCAAATTTACCGTTGGGAACCGGAACCGGAACCGCCCAGATTCCCAACAGCTCTTTTTTTTTTATGTGTGTAACGGCTCCAAACAAAGCCAAACGGCTATATTGCCCCAAAACCCCTATAAATACATCATTTTATCATCATTCTCACCACACAACTCATCCTACTCTTCCTCTCTTTTATTATTAGTTTTTTCTTGTGCAATTAAGTGTTATTAAGCATTCTAGCTACTAAAGTCTCAATTCCCACATTAGCTCTCAATTTTCCATTTCCCACATTCTAGCAAAATGCCGAGGAGATCTGGAAAGGAAATGATGCCTTCTTCCAACCTCCGAATCGATCCAAATTTTCAAGTTGATGAGCAAGACCAAATCGACGAGATGGAATTCGGGTATCATCAACATCAACAACATCCACATTATTCACCTTCATCACTCCCGTAAGGTGGAAGCTATACAATTTCTCAGCACGGATCTACAAACATGGGGGCAACACAACCGGGAATATCACCACCATTTGGTAAGTTTTAATATTAGTTTTTTTTTATAATTGCTGGAAAATCCAGTTACAATGGCAATACTATGGCATAGTGCCTTTCTCGCCTAGTTTTGACAGATAGGGGCACTTGGCCCAATTGCCACAAGGGCAAAACAAAATGATAGGAGAACCAACATAAAATCTACCATACCTTTCTAGCCCTACTAATCTTACTGGCTAAGAGGGACCCTTAAAACTATTTAGCCTTCTTCTTGCCCCGCATGGCCGCCTTACTGACTCGTGAAAACTTACTAAAACCTAGGGGCCCAGTCTTCCGAACTCTCTTCCCCTTATCGTTAGCTGTACTCTTAGAGCATCTATCAGACTCCTCTTTTGACTCTTCACTCTCAACGTGACCTCTCCGGCGATAGCTCGTATTTTATACAAACTTTAATTTTAATTACATTCTTATCTTAATTATAGTCTAAATCAAATTTTTTTACAATTAAAGGTACATCCTCTACCCCATCCGATGCTCACAATCTTGGTCAAGATGATGATCAAGAAGATGATGATGCCGACAACACCACCGCTCCAACAAAATCGAGACAAGCTTCTTGGGTGTGGGCATACTTCACAAAGAAAGAAGATCCGCAGATGCCCGGGACATACAAACAACATTGCAATATTTGCCACAAAGGACTTGCATGGGCGTTGGGCACCGGAACCTTTGCAAAACATATGAAGACGCACAAGATCTACAAGGATACGGCGGCAATGGCGGGCGGTACGAGTGGTCAAACTATGCTCACCGGGTTTAACCAACGACAACCCGGTTCAGGTTTTTTTCATTATGATAGAGAAAGAATGATAGATGGCATGGCTAGGTTTATGATTGCTGAACAGTTACCATTTAATTTTGGTGAAAGTCCTTACTTTGAAAACTTTGTTTGCACCACATTACAACCATAATATAGTAGAGTGCCTAGGAATACGCTTAAACGTAGAGCTTTTGCACAAATAGTAAAACTAGAAACCAACTTATGGAAATGATGAAAGCATTCGATGGTCGTGTTTCATTAACTAGTGATATGTGGACATCTACTACTAATGAGGCATTTATTTGTGTTACACTTCATTGGATTGATAGTTCTTCGACGCTTCAGAAGCGTATTATTGCTTTTGATATTTTTGATGATGGACATACCGGTTTTAATATTTCTGAGAAAATTATTGAAGTATTATCTGAGTGGAATTTGTTAGACAAGGTATTTTCAATTTCGTTAGATAATGCTTCGAACAATGTTAAGTGTGTAGATTATCTAAAAGCTCATTCGAATCTCATACTCTTGCATGATGGTGATTACTTGCATGTTCGATGTTGTGCTCATGTTGTGAATTTGTGTGTACAAGATGGTTTATCTAACTTGACTTCCACACTAGAGCCACTTAGGCATGTCATGAGAAAAATTAGAAAATCGGGTCTTGTTAAAAATGAGTACAAAAAAAAGTGTGAGGAATCCGGTTTACGTCCTCGTCATTTTGCTCCCGACACCCCCACTAGATGGAACTCCACATATGAATTGTTAGTTAAGACTAAGAAACACCAATCCATTTTAACTAGTTTGTATAACACTATGGTTGTTCAACAAAATCAAGAATTAATGGGTGCGGACTTTTGGGTAAAGGCTAATGCCATACATAATGTTTTAAAATGTTTTGACAGTGCAACTAAGGTGTTTCATTAGTTTATGAACCTAATGTGCGTCTTGTCATAAATGAATGCATTAGTATTTTCCATGTCTTGCATGAGAACAAGAATGTTGCTGAGGTTAGTGGTGTTATTTATGATATGATGTCTAAATGGTTTAACTATTTCAATGAATTTCCTTTGATTTATTGTATGGCAACTGTTCTTGATCCTCAAATAAAATTGGATGGTCTAACAAAATTGCTTGATTATTATTATAGTATTGTTCCAGGAGGTCCACCCAATGATGGTTATGTTCAACAATATGTAGAAAAAGTTAATGCAGCCTTGAAAAAGCTACATGATGAGTACACTTCAAAGTACCGTCCGGATGAGCTTTCTTCTGCTAGTGGTAGTGGTTCCTCTTCTAAACCACCACGCGCCGGTAGCAAAAAAAGTACTTTGATTTCTAGTATTTTGAAAAGACCAAGATCAGTTCAATCGGGTTTGGGATTTTGTACTTATGATGATTACATTAACTTCACTTTTAGTTTTGATGATGATGATGGTGATATAGATGTTCTTAAGTGGTGGCAAGCACATGAAGGCAAGTTCCCCATCCTTGCAAAGATAGCTCGAGATATACTAGCAATTCCAGCATCAACCGTTGCTTCAGAGTCGGCGTTTAGTGCGGGCAAACGAGTGTTGGATGAAAAGAGATCAAGCCTTGCACCGGACTCAATCAAGGTTTGTGTTGAGAAGTATGATTGGGACTTAGCTGAGCTAAGATGCCAAGCACACGCATTGCAATACGAGGGGCAACATGATGATTGGTACGAGATGAATAGGGACAACACCACTTAGGACTTCTATTTTGTATTGTAATCTTTTAGAATGTATTAGTATTACTTTCTTTCCATGTAATCTTTTAAGACTTCCAAATTGAAATCATGTAACCTATTAGTAGCTGTACTCTTTTTCCTTATTAGGGTTTTCCCAATGGGTTTTTACCTAATAAGGTTTTAACGAGGCAGTGAATCATATAATAAAATCCGCTTTGCTCTTTAATTTTTGCAAATTCAATACAAAAATTTAAGTCTTTGGTTCTTACACATTTAAGATTACAAACTTGAGGAATAACCTAGCTAGGAGTAAAGTGGACGAAAAGAGCAACGTGTGCGCGCAAACGGATCTAAAATCGGAGTTAAAACGAAGAAACTAGAGCCGATCGAATCTTTCCGGAACCGGTCGGAACCGATCGGAACCGGAACCGCTATGGAACCGGTCGGAACCGTTGATTTGAGCGAATCCGAAACGAATACAGAGTCCGGAACCGGAACTGGAACCGCCCCGGAACCGCCTGGAACCGGTTCCGAATCCGAATACACATTTTCCGGAACCGGTAGAACTGGAACTGGAACCGGTGGAACCGGATTCGTGGCCACCATTCTTCCTGCTTATTTTGTGCTCCTTTACACGGACGGAATGAAACCGCAAAAATAGAAAAACAAAACGTAATTTCGACGGGGCGATGGGCTGTTTTTGTATTTCGCATCTATTTTATCTTTTTTTTATTTTACCTTTTTAAAAATTTTAAAATGTTATATTTTTTTATATTGTTCTAAATAATATAAATTTTATATTATTGTTTAGAGCTCTTTAAAATAAGACCCAATATGGGTATATTTTGATAAATTTTAAATTTTTTATTTTTTGTATGTACATATGTTTATCAAGATTCATTATGAATTTTAAGTTTACGAAAAGTGAATCAAAGGTTGTTAAAAAGTGAATCAGAGAGTTGGTTAAAAGTGAATAAGCGGTTTAAAAAAATGAATCTCATAAACAGAGATTGATTAACTAAAGTGATTCTGATTTTTTTTTTTACTAGTGTGAATCAGAGGTTTTAGAAAAGTGAATCAAAGGTTGTTAAAAAGTGAATCATAAGTTGTTACAAAGTGAGTCAGAGTAATAAGAAAAGTGAATCTCGTAAGCATAGATTATTTAACTAAAATGATTAAGAGGTTTAAGAAATGTGAATCATAGGTTTTTTATAAAGTGAATCATGAGTTTAAGAAAAGTGAATCAGAGGTTTAAGAAAAGTGATTCTCGAGATTGTTTAACTAAAGTGAATAAGAGGTTTAAGAAAAATGAATTAGAGGTTTAACAAAAGTGAATCAAAGGTTTTTTAAAGGTGAATCAAATGTTTAAGAAAAATGAATATTTTGTTTAATACTAGCTAGTAAAAGTTAATCCTACCACAAACTTATGCGAGAACAGTATGAACCTTTCATTTATTGAAAGTGAATCATTCGTTTAAAAAAAGTGAATCTTATGTTTAAGAAAAGCGAACATTTCATATAAAACAATGTGAATCCTTTGTGTTTTTTAAAAGTGAACCTTAACCTTGCACTATAAACCCTAAAAATGTCTTCAATGTTTTTAGCATTCCTAGGGTGGTTTTTAGGGTGTTTGGGGGTAGGGTAATCTTTTTGGCATTGGTTCTATATTTTATATCGTCGTTACAGACTCGACAGGTTTTTAGGGTTTGTGGTTTAGGGTTTAGGGTCGTTAACCCTGCACTACAAACCCTAAAAATGTCTTCGATGTTTTTAGTTTTCCTATGGTGTTTTTAAGGGTGTTTGGGGGATAGGGTAATCTTTTTGGTATTAGTTCTACACTTTATATTGTTGTTACTGATTCAATAGGTTTTTAGGGTTTGTGGTTTAAGGTCTACACTACAAACCATAAAAATGACTTCGACGTTTTCAACTTTCCTATGGTGGCTTTTAGAGTGTTTATGGTAAGATTCATGTTGTTAGTGAATAAAGTTCATTTTATTATTAAAGAAGATTCATTTTGCTAATGAACAAGATTCACTTTAAAAATACCTAATATATACTCATACCAAAAATATAAAATTTTAAATTTACCAAAACATGAATATAATTTCTCTCTCTACCACATCCAACCCCTACTCATTCCTTTTTTTTTCCTTTTTTATTCCTTTATTTTCTTTTCCGATAGATTTTTGATACATGCATGTCAGGTGCCATATTAGTTGTAGAAGAGCTTAAACAAGTAAGACAAGACCACCAATGACGAATATTCTAGAACTGAATAAATAGAAGGTGGATTGACGTTGACCGTATGTCAGTATGTGCGTTGTTCCCTTTCCAACTACCACTAGACTTTCACAATTAACGTGAACAGTTGAAAAGATAAGAAGCTCAAAATCTCAAATTAACCACAGTAGTCGCAAGGGAAAATAATTAGGGGGCGTTTGTTTCAAGCAGGGGAAACGGAATAGAATCAGGAAAGGGAATGGAGAGGAATGTAAAAGAATTCCCTTTGATTTTCCTTGTTGTTTGTTTGAGCTGGGGGAAATGAAATAAATAACCGGTCAACGGTCGTCGGTCAATGGTCAACGGTTGTTGACTGCCGGTCAACGGTCATTAATTGTCGGTCAACATTCACCGGTCACCGGTCAATGGTCATTAGTCACAGGTCAATGATCATATGTCACCGGTCAAAGTGTACGGGGGAAAGGGAATCTCATTCCCTAGTAGGGGGTGGGGAATCAAGATAGAGGGTTTTGGGGTAATCCCATTCCCTTTCCCTTTCCTGAAAATAAGAAAAACTGACAAAACAAACAGTAAGAAAGGGAATCATTCCGATTCCCTTTCCTGATTACCCCAAAACAAACGCCCCCTTAAACAGTTTCGCATAGTAATTTGGCAAATTTTGGCTGCATATCAACAACATCTGAGAGTATTATTTTTGTGTACAACATTCGATATAGAAGTAATGTACAAATTTTGTAGGTGTAATATACATGTTTTGTCTACTACATACATATAATATAGCTATCTTTTGTTACATGTGGTGTAGTCAATACATATTGTAATAATTTTGTAGTTGTTTTGATTTTGGATGTTTTATTATAAAAGAGAACACATTAATACAAGTGTGACCCAGGTGAAATCCATGGTGTTTGGGAACAGCGACCAGCAGTAGTGTATTAGCTTCTATGATGTACTAGCAAGCTTTCACCAAAAATCCAAAACAACAGCCAAAAATATCAATCTATAACTTCTCAATTTTTAGTAGCAGAACCCAACAACAACCATTACTTTTCAATACTACCAGCAGACATTTCACCAAACACCAAAATCGGTAGATGACAGCTTCTGCAAACCATCAACAAACAACTTGTTAATTTACACCAGTAGGATCCAGCAGCAGGCCCCGACAGCTGTCCCCAAACAAACCGCAGAGGCCACCACTTTATATTATAAAATATGACACAAAAATACCAAGACGAACGAAATCAACATCATCCCGATGTACGAATTATGTGAATCTAGATGCTTTTGTGTGCCTTAGAGTTCTTCAGTTTATAGTTGATCAAATTGACGTGTGGGTTGGGTCGAGCCCTGGATTTTAGACCTAAGTAACTCTATATTTTTGTCTAAGTCCGTTTAAAATTTTCCAGGTCTGGTCGGACCAAACTCAGATATATTTTAGAGTAAATTACTCAGAACCCCTTGAGGATTTGGGATATTACAGTTAACCCCTTCTGTTTATCATAATTATTGGTAACCACCAAGGTTAAGGTATGTTTGACTACGAGCCCCAAACTATAACTTTGTGATAAAAAAAGTTAACAATGTGTTGACCTATTAGCTTAATCACATTAATAATGTCAGACTGGACAATAAAACTGCTTAATCAGCATCGTCTAACTCTCTCTCATCCCACTTTAGATGCATTTTCAAGGATGGGTTGACATTTTTAGGAAAATAACAATGCAGATTAAGTAGTGTTTTTTGTCCAGCATAACCTTATTAATATGATTAAGCTGATAAGTTAACATGTAGTTAACTTCCTAATAACAAAGTTATAGTTCGGGAGCTCGTAGTCAAAGATATCTTAACCTTGAGGTGGTTACCAATAATTATGATAAACACAAGGGGGTTAACTGTAATATCCTAAATCCTCAAGGGGGTTCTGAGTAATTTACTCTATATTTTATTTGTGCGAATTGCCGATCGTTGGCCTGGTTTATAATTTTTTAATATAATTATTAAATTAAAAAATTTATATTATATAATATTAATATTATATATATTTAAAATAAATATCATATATATATTAATAAAACTATATTAAATATTAAATATATTATATAAAAATAAATTAAATATATGTTATATTTTTTTAGTAAATATATATAATAAAACGGGTACATGACTTAATTGTGGGTCCAAAATTTTGCGCGCAACCCATTTTTTTATTTAGATCCAATTTATTGACTAATCCACTCCGATTTTTTTTCAATCGGGCGATGGATTAAGTCAGTGTTGAAACACGATTGTACTTAAGTTATAGGCCCACTCTTTTGCATATCATGAAATGTTAGCTAAAAGCTGACAGCTGATACTAGATTATATTGACTGATGGTTGATTTTAAAAGAATGAGCTGAGCTGGTCAACCCAGCCAAACATGTTAAACCAGTTGAACATGGGAGAATTTGAATTTAAGTAGCTACTAATTAATAGCTTATATTAACTGGTGACTGATTTTACAAGATTAGGCTGAGCTGACCAATCCAACAGATAATACATAAACCGGCTGAATGCTGGACAAAAGAATGGAGCCATAATGGCTAGCAAAGCAAGATAAAATAGACGCTGACTCAGAGATAGTAAGGGTAAGTGTAGGGATTGGCTTGGAACCTGGTCTAACAAGGAATCCGGATTTTTCAGGATTCATTCTCATTGGTGGAATACATTATTTTATTATATAAATGTTAGTTGTTTTAGTTCATTGTTAATGATTAGTGTCTTGGGAAACCAAAACGAAATTTCTGTCAAATTATTTTTACTATATTTAAATCTCTTCACATTTCAATTAGGTACATAAATAATAACTATGAGGTAGCTTAATAGTCACGAGATATCTTGGTATATGAGCGTAGAAGACGATAGTGCTTCAAGATATTGTTCTAATTACTTGATATACTACTGATTTAGTATTTCAGTGTGTACGTTCTGGGAAACTAAAGAGGTATTTCTGACATTAAAAAATTATTATATTAATTTTTTTCACATTTTCCAATATCACAAAAGTAATAATTATGGGTAGCTTAATACTCACCCGGTATCTGGTATACGAGTGTACATATTAGTGCTTAAATATTTTGTTATGAGTATTTGAACTACTACTGATTTAGTATTTCAGTGTGTACGTTTTGGAAAACTAAAAAGACATTTCTGACATAAGAAATTTATTATATTAAATTTTTTCACGTTTTCCAATATTGTAGAAGTAATAGTGATGAAATAATTTAATAGTAACGTGATATTTGGTATATGAGCGTGAAATACGTTAGAGCTTCAAGATATTGTTCTAATTACTTGATATACTACTGATTTAGTATTTCATTGTGTATGTTTTGGGAAACTAAAAAGGTATTTTTGCTATAAATTGTTTAATATATTTACAACTTTAACGTTTTCCATATTGCAAAGTAATAATTATGGGGTAAGCTTAATAGTCAAACGATATCTGGTATATGAGTGTAGTACATGTAAGTGCTTCAAGATATCATTATGAGTACTTGATCTACTATTGGTTTAGTATTTCAAGTTTATCAATTACAATAGGTGTCATTGTAGTTGTAGAGTATACGTTTACATGGTAATTCAAGTAGAATTAACTTAGTATTTGAAACGAAGGTAGAGAAATTCATTTTAGTAATATTGGTAATTGAATTAGGAATTCTAAAAGTTCGGTAATTATTATAGTCTATAGTATAGATGTTATTAGGCAATTCACAATAAGAAAAGTGGATTTCACCCGCTAACAAATATTATTTTATTACATCTTCACACAATCTGTCTTGTTTACCTAGGTTCTCTAAAATGAGAGTTCCTTAAGGGCATCCAAAATGGTGTGGATTCCACTCACATTTGTTAGTAAGAAACTAAAAGGATCTGTAGTGGTGTGGAATCCACGACATTTCTCTTTCAGCGTTCATTATTTAAGGAACGTACATAAAATTAAAGTGATTGGTTGTATATTTGTATCATCTGACATCTTCAATAAAAAAAATATTTACCCATTTTCAAAATAGTTTTACGATTCCAGTTTCCTATATACTCTCAACAACACCTCATTTAATATTAATACATTAAATAAACTTTTCGAAACTCAACTAAATCACGTGTTTATTTATTATATATATATATGTTTTTTAAGAATATGATTTTTACTATTGCATGTTATTTATTTTCAAAAAGAAATCAGTTTCCCAAAATGTTATTTTATTTTCAACAGAAAATCATGTTCCTTTTCACAATATATACAAATAATTATTTCACTTGTTTTATACCAAATTATTAAAAAGTAATTATCTTCTAAAAAAATGTATATTCATTTATTTTTCTTGCTTGTATTAAAAATTAAAACATGAAGACAATACCATCATACAAAAAAACAACAATAAATTAATAAAAAAATAAAATATAAATATGTTTTTGAACAAAATAAAATAATAGATAAATAAATAATATCTTGAATGTAAATATAAATAATAGAAGTAGTAACTATTTTACGGGTAAAGTAAATGGAAGTAGTGAGAAAGAAAAAAATAATGGGAAGTAGTAATTATTTTACGGGTAAAACAAAAGTAAATATGGGGGAGAGAAAAAAATAATGGGAGGAATGAGAAGGTTAAAAAACTCTCCTATTGTAGACATGAACACATGAATGAGGTTGCTTAGGCAATAAAAAAATATTTTCTGGTGACATGGCACATAGAAATCCGTTAAGAACCTCTAAACCATTGTAGCTGCCCTAACTAAGAACCCACTTCATATCTTTGCTCCTCCACCTCATCATTTTTTTTTCTTTTTTACCACTATGAGTGTAATCCACACTATTATGGATGCCAATAGGACTATTGTCAATTTATTAATGTTGATTTTCATATAAAAAAATAAAGATGTCAGAAAAATAACTACTTAAACCTTGACCATTAGATTATTTACCTATTAACTCTAAATGATTAAATTAAATCTAGACAAATCAGAAACCTGAAGTGTCAAGATCCTAACCCAAATCGGCAAGTGTATGCTATTCTTACACCCACCACCGCAGTAAATCATGAATGGGAAAAGAAACTACTACTAGTACTAGACTTTCCACCCTATTTTGTTAAGAAAAGTCAAGTACCGGGTCTGTACATTTATAATTCTATAAAATGATGCGTAGGGCCAAATCACAAAAGATGACGAAAATGATGCGTGAATCCTGCTTTTTGTTCCCACCCGTGCCAATAATTGAACCATTTGGGTCCAAAACAAGGAGGATGGAGGATTTACGCTGCCGGTGCTATATATTTTCTCGGCAATCTTGTTTTTTATTTTAAATTTTTTTTTATGAGTTGTCACTATTTTTTTTGTTAATTTATGAATGTCACTTGAAAAAAGAATCACGAAATATCATTATATTTTTGTAAAAGTCATGAAATGTTATTATTTCATTGACTAAAAACAAAAATAATTAAAATACATTTATTAATTAACAAAGTAATTTTAAGGTTCACAATATATTCTAAGTGATTTAATATATTAGATATTGTAAAATGTAATTTCACTAAATAAATATTTTTATTTATAAAAAATTATAAAAATATATTAAAATATCATAAAACATCAAAACAAATATTTCTTAAATTTTTTTTTAAAATTATGTCATAAAATTATTTAAATAGTACAAGTTATGGTGCTTAATTGGTAGAAAAATTGGTACTAGGCATAATTTTTAGGGAAAATTACATCGCCCACCCATGACGTTTGACGAAATTACACAGTCCACCCACGAGGTTTCAAAAATTACTTTGCCCACCCATGTGGTTTCCACAATTTTACATCCAGCAACTTTTTAAATATTTGATCAACTTAAAAGATGGTTAAATGTTGTTCAAAATTGATGAACTTTACATGGATGATGCTAAGGTGTTATATTTTTGTTCAATGCTAAATCCAAAGTTTTTTAAGGTCATATATGACCTGTGGGACCCAATGAAACATGAGATACGTTCATCGGGTCCCACGGATCATATATGAGCTTAAAAAACGTTGGATTTCACGTTTTACCAAAATATAACACTTTAATATCGTCCATGTAAAATTTCATCAAATTTGGATATCATTTAACCATCTTTTAAGTTGATCAAATATTAGAAAAGTGGCTGGATGTAAAATTGTGGAAACCGCATGGGTGGACAAAGTAATTTTTGAAACCTCGTGGGTGGGCTGTGTAATTTCGCCAAACGTCATGGGTGGGCGATGTAATTTTCCCTAATTTTTAACATAATTTAGACCAACTTTTCTACCAATTAAACACCATAACTTATACCAATTAATTACCATAATTTGTAGCATTTATTTTCAAATTATTTTTATTTTTATCGATTTAAAATTTTTATTCGAAATAAATTATATTATGTCCTAAATTCATCTGTAAAATAGAATATAAATTTAAAAAATATTAATTTTCAAATATTAATTAAAAATTAAAAAAATTGAATAAGTATTTAAATTGGTAAAAGAATTAAAATTATATGGTAATTAATTAGTATAAATTATGGTACTATATTGGTCTAAATTTGTAAAAAAATTAGTATGAATTATGTGTTTAAAACTTAGTACTAATTAATCTTTAAAAATCTAAAAAATATTTACTTTTTTTTTAATTTTTTATGAAATTATTTGTTATAATATTTTTAATATTTATCTATATTTTTATATACTTTAAATTTTTTATGAAATTTAGTAAATTTTTTAACTTAGTGACATATTATGAACTTTAAAAATACTTGTTAACTAGTAGGGAATTTTTATCATTTTACTTCTTGTCATCGACATAGTAGTATTTCATGAACTTTTACAAAAAATATAGTAATATTTCGTGATTTTCTTTTTTAGTGTCATTTCATGAATTAACCAAAAATATAATTTCGAAATTTCCCTTTTTTTCAACATCTCTTTTCCATTAATTCCTTTTTTTCAACATCTCTTTTCCATTAATTCCCCGTGGGAAAGTAAAAGCATTTTGTTTAGGTGAAGGGAAACAGTGAATAATTATTCAGTTTGGAGACCTGCGCGTTGGTAGTGGTCAAATTATTATTCGTAGGATTAAATTAACAAGAAAAATGTTTGGATTTGAATTAAAATTTGATTCAGGAGGAGTGACACATGTCACTATGGACCAACAATATGGTTTTTATGGAAAACTTTAATATATGTTGTAACTTTTAATATATTAGGTGAAAAACAATTATATTTTTGTTCATCATAAATCTCAAAGAAAGTTGCATTAGAATATCTTTTGGTAAATTTAGTATTTTATATTTTTGGAATGAGTATATATTACGTATATTAAAAGTGACTCATATTCATTACAAAAATTAATATTCTTTAATAATAAAATGAAAATAATTATTATTTGTAATCATAAATTTACTAAAACGTCGAAGGCAGTTTTAGGGTAATTGGTTTAGGGATTAGGGATAGTTGTTGAGTATGTGATGACAATATAAAATATATAAAGACTTCAAAAAAGATTACCTACATCACACACCCTAAAAACCACCCTATGAAAGCTACACAAAAAGTCGAAGACATTTTTTAGGTTTGTAGTGCAGGGTTTATTGTCCGATGACCCTAAACCCTATAAAATTATCGAGTCAATGACGAAAATATAAATATAAAATGACTTCAAAAGATATTACCCTACACCACACACTCTAAAGTGTCCGACCATAAACCACAAACGCTAAAAAATCGTCGAGTCATTGATGATAATATAAAGTATAGAATGACTTCAAAAAAGATTACTCTACACCATCCAACCAAAAAACCGTAGGAAAGCTAAAAAACGTCGAACACATTTTAAGGTTTATAGTGCAGGGTTTAGGGTCTAACGACACTAAACCCTAAATCACAAACCCTAAAAACTGTCAAGTCAGTGACATACATTATAAAATATATACTAAATTAAAAAAAGATAACCCTACACCACCCAACCTAAAAACCACCCTAGGAAAGCTAAAAAAACGTCAAAGACATTGTTGGGGTTTGTGGTTTAAAAAACAATCGAGTCAGCGACGACATTATAAAATATATAACAACTTAAAAAAAAAAAAGATTACCCTACACTACACACCCTAAAAACACTCTAGGAAGGCTAAAAAACGTTTAAGGTATTTTAGAGTTTTTACTGCAGAGTTTAGGTTCACTTTTTAACAACCTTTGATTCACTGTTCTTAAACCTTTAATTCACTTTAGTTAAACAATCTCTATTTACGAGATTCACTTTTCTTAAACCTCTGATCTCTTTCACTTTTTAACAAATTTTGATTCACTTTTCTTAAACTTAAGATTCACTTTTTAATACATGAAAGGTTTATATTGTTATTGCATAAGATTCACTTTTCTTAAACATAAGATTCATTTTTCTTAAATGAAAGATTCACTTTGAAAAAAATGAAAGTTTAAACGTGTTTTCATTGGGGCCCACAGGTCAAAGTCTAGGTTTGCCGAACTGTTAAAAAATGCTAATATTGTTCGATTATTAACAACCACTCAAGAAAGATATAACCTTACCGTCACATATAACCGTAGGACGGCTAACACTGTCAAAGAAGCTAACACAGTCAATGAAGACTAATGTGATTCGACTATTAACCACCACACAATAAAAAAATATGACCCTACCCGATTCAACTCTGTGATGACTAACACTATGAAGAAAGTTAGCATTGTTGAAACATATAAGAATTATGTATTTTATTTATTTTCTCTATTAATCTTAAAACATATATACATACAAAAAATATAAAATTTTAAATTTATCAAAACATATTGTAGGGTCTTATTTTAAAGAGCTCAAATTATGATGAACAACGGTATACAATTTATGTTATTTGGACTTATATTTATAAACTACAATACTTTAAAATTTCAAAAAAATGACCAGGAAGGTGGCACGAGCATCACCGTCTATGTTCGCGATAATTATTTCCAATAGCCAATAGCCCTAAGTTTTTCCCATTTGGAAAGCAACTCAATTCACAAAATAAGGGGGTGTTTGTTTCGAGCGGGGGAAACGGAATGGAATCAAAAAAGGGAATGAAGAGGAATGGAAAAGAAATCCTTTTGATTTTCCCAGTTGTTTGTTTGAGCTGGGGAAAATGAAATAAATAATCGGTCAACGGCCGCCGGTCAACGGTTAACGGCTGCCGGTCAACAATCACTAATTGCCGATCAATATTCAGTGGTCCCCGGTCAATGGTCATTAGTCATTGGTTAATGGTCATGTCACCCGTCAACATATACTTGGGGGAAGGGAATCTCATTCCCTAGTAGCGAGTGGGGAATCAAGATGGAGGGTTTGGTGTAATCCCATTCCTTTTCCCTTTCCTAAAAATAGGAAAAACTGACAAAACAAACAGTAGGAAAGAAAATCATTCCGATTCTCTTTCCTGATTACCCAAAACAAACGTCCCCTAAGATCCTTCCAATGATTCACAAGATTTATTTATCAAATATGGCAAATTGTCTAAGAACACTGCAGGGACTATTTTAGTTAGAGTCCCCTAGGGGAGGCTATATACCGCCTGATAGATAGCAGATGATTTCGGGTATATAATTGATAAGAGTGGCCTCAGTGTATCTATTAACACGTCCAAAAATGCACCATTGGGCAATAATTAATGTACCTACTTTTCCCTCGGTTAATTCCTATAGGAGCAGTTATATCCACTCTCAAGGGTCCTTTGTGAGTGATTTTCTGGCAGTTGCTGGTTAGCTATGTGCACATTAATAACATTCAAAACCTGAACTCGTTCGCTCAGTCGAGTTTTCACTTCGTTCAGTCGGAAATTTAAAAAACTTTACCATTTTGCCCTTACCCTTAAATTCTTCTATATATACATCTTTACCCTCTATTATCTCTCCACAAAATTTCAAAATCTCAAAACTCTCTATCTCTCTAGAATTCTCTCTGACTTCTCTCTAGAAGCGGTAACCGGAGCGGGAGAGGAGCGGTAGCGGGAGGAAAGCGGTGCACAAGTCATCATTTCTGTTAGTACGATCTGCAAAATCAGGTTCTTTTCTGTCATAATTTACAGTTTTGTAGCATAGATTAGCAGTAAAAGTAGCAAAAGTAGTAAAAAACAGTAGACAAATTCGGAAACAGGGAAGCAAGGACCGGGGGCGCAAGCGCCTGCAGCAGGCGTGGGGGGCGGAGGCGGGGGTGGCTGGGTGCGAGAGGCGGGAGAGAGTGACTGGGTGGGCGCAGGCGCGCGGGAGGATGGGTGGGCGCGGGCGCGCGGGAGGATGGGTGGGCGGGGAGCGGAGGGGCGCTGGCGCCGGGGAAGAAGCGGGCGCGTGGGCGCGCGCTGTCGGGAAGGCTCAGGGCTCGTTTTTTGCTGGTTTGTTATATAATTGGTCGTTTTTTACATTGTATATCTCTATTATGCGTGTTTTAATCAGTTCCTGGATTTGTATGAATTTGTTTTTGACATTGAACTACTGAGATGCATGTATGACCGGTATTGACTAACCTCGACCGGTCTTGACTAACTGTAAAAATAGTATGACTAAATTCTGCGGTAAACAACAGATGGCGGGAGGAAAAGGCAAGGGTTTGCTTGGTAGGTTCGGTTTGGGTAAGGGTAAGACGATTTCCGACCGAGGCGAGAGCTCATCACACCCTCGTGTGACCGGGCCTGATGCTGCTGCTGCGGATAGGAGGTGTACACAGTACGCTACAGCTTCGTCGAGGAAGCGTAGGGAGCTTGAGTTTCTACGAGCCCGTGAGGAGAGGTTGCGGGCGGAGTATGAGCTGGAGCAGGGGGAGGGGGAGGAGGAGGAGTATGTGGAGGATGAGGAGCAGAGGGAGGAGCAGGAGGTGGACCAGCTGCATGGTGTGGATCTGGACTCATTGATCGGCGATGAGACGCTGGTCGTGAGGTCTGATAGTCCTGCTTGGCCTACTCCCCCACAGAGGGGGACCGGAGACGCACGTCATGGCGAGGCTGACGCTGATGACGAGGATATAGATGAGCCGGGTGCTGAGCATGAGGGCACACGGGTGTGCCGTCGTCACCGGTCCCCAGTACATGGTCCGGCAGAGAGGGTGGCGCAGATGCCGGCTGCTGATGCTTGGGTGCTTGGGTGCTTGGGCAGACTCCAGTGCCCGGAGGCCCTCAGGATACGAGTTTGATCCCGAGTTTCGGTGGTCACGTCGCGCTTGACGTGTGGCGAGGAGTGGTATGTTTCCCGTCTGGTAATAGATTCCATAAAATTTTAGATTGTTTAGGAAATGGTTAATATAGTGTGAACTCAATTATAAATATTCAACAAGAGAAGGGATCTCTTAGCTTCAAGCCTAAGACGAAGTATTTGGAGGCGTGGACTCCGAGTACATTGAGGCACCCAGAGTCTCTAGCAGCGGTCGAGGATAGCTGACTTGCGCATCTTGTCGACATAGCGCATGGTTGTTTTGACCTTGTGCTCCTCTCAGCGTTCGTGGAGAGATGACAGCCTGACACGAACTCCTTTCACATGCCATTCGGAGAGATGACTATTACTCTCCACGACGTCTACCACATTTTGGGTATCCTCATCACTGGCATGGCGATTTCGTACCAGCCCGAGGATGGCGCCCGGGTCGGTATAGCGGCCCCACCGTTACATGTTCTCATCCCCCACTTCCTACGGCTGTTTGGCGCGGCGGACCAGCAGGAGCTGATAGACTGTAGGTTCCTGGAGAAGAGCCAGGTACGTTACCGAGCTCTTCATGATACTTGTGGCGGTCCATACTATACCCCACTTCAGGAGACGACGGCGTTCCTCTGGTGGCTGGTGTCCCACTCATTGATCATCGACAAGGGCGGGGATCGTGTTATGCCCTCGTCCTACTGGCCCATCCGTGACCCTAGTAGGGTCCACTTGTATGCGTGGGGGACCAGGACACTGGCATACCTGTACCGACAGCTCGGCATCGCTTCCCGGGCGGATACACGTCAGCTGGCTGGTTGCCTGACGTTGTTTCAGGTGAGAACTTGATTGCGAGCTCACGACTTAAGTATTGTAAACTTATTGTTTGACTATCTTGGCTAATGTTTTCGGATGATCACCGCAGTGCTGGATCTACGAGTACTTCCCCATGTTCAGACCGGAGCCCCTTTCAGACTGGGATGGTTGCTCCCCGACGGCGGCGAGGTGGCCTCGTTACACGAGGAATTTGATGGATGATGACAGACTACGTTTCGTGAGGGGACGGCTGGACACGATGTCCTCTACTGAGGTACGAGTTGCTTAGCGATTGTAGTAATAAAAAGTTGACGTTTAACGTATCGTCAAACTTTGTTTCTTATTTAAGTTGTTAATTGTTTTCCATTAAATGAAACATAGGTTGCTTGGCTACCATTTGAGGCAGAGGGTGCCCTCATATCACAGGCGCGCTCCCGGTATTATGGCACCATACAGTTCTTGGATATTGCTGAGCCGTATATGCCCGAGCGGTGTCTGCGCCAGTTTGGATACGTGCAGACTATCCCCCCTCAGCCTATCAGACCTGACAACCATTATCGTCCCAGACATGGGAAGACGTACCTTGCTGCGTACGACTATGGGACGACCGTGTGGGATAACATGACAGGGCCCAACAGGTGGAGGTTTCCTCTGACGCGTGCGCAGATGCCATGGGCCGTGGCCCCGGATTACATCCGGTGGTTCCAGCGCCTTTCTCATGTTCAGGTGCGTCCCCTAGGAGCGGACGGTGACCCCAGTACACGACGAGAGGATCGGCTCCAGGTAAATACTTTGTCTTGTTAAATTTTGTTGTTGTTTGTAATTGTTTTTAAATACTAACCTCACATATATACTTTACTACAGTATTGGGATGAGACAGCGCGGCTCATCATGAGCCTCGCACCGGAGAACAACCCTGGCTGGCCCACCGGCTTCCCCGCCTGGGCGGCTGATACGCTAGAGATGGCCTTTGAGTACTGCCGGCTTAATGTCCCGACCACCCCTGATTCGCCCACACGTCACAAGAACCCTAACCAGCCTCGTGCTGGCATGGAGTGGTACATCGCGGGGCGTCGCACCAGAGGCCTTAGGCCTAGAGGGGAGGGTATGTACCGTAGGCACATGGAGCAGGCGCGTCGTCATGGGGGTGATGGTGGGCGCGGTGATGATACTAGGGGACCAGGTGATGGGAGGGGAGGACATGGTGATGGGAGGGGAGGGCGTGGTGATGGCAGGGGAGGACATGCTGGTGGTAGTTCTGGGGCTGGGGCGGGTGAGTATGATGGGGGTGGGTATGGTGGGGGTGGGTATGGTAGGGATGGGTATAGTTGTAATACCCCCATCCCACATCAGGATATGAGTAGTATTGTGAGTGCTTTATATGCAAACATATGGGTTGACTACAACAACAGGCCTTCCACTTTTAAGCCCAAGCTAGGATTGAGGGCCTAAAGTGGCTAGTTTTCAAGCCCGGATGGCTTGGGACCTAGGTTGTTGGACAGTTGCTCATATGGGGTGTTACAAATGGTATCAGAGCGGACTCGGGACCGTGTCGGGATGGGTAACCCGACACCTACCGAGGAGGTCCATGGGACTTGGATGTTAGGCTTGCGACGAGGACGTCGCGTTCTTTGAGTGGGGGAGTATGTAATACCCCCATCCCACATCAGGATATGAGTAGTATTGTGAGTGCTTTATATGCAAACATATGGGTTGACTACAACAACAGGTCTTCCACTTTTAAGCCCAAGCTAGGATTGAGGGCCTAAAGTGGCTAGTTTTCAAGCCTGGATGGTTTGAGAGCTAGGTTATTGGACAGTTACCCATATGGGGTGTTACAATAGTGGTGGTGGGTTTGGATATTATTAGACTTATTAGTTGATGTTGTTTTTGAACATTCTGTACTGATGCTTAAACTGCTGTGGTGGTTGTAATTTTAATTTATGTTTATTTGGTTTTTAAATAATTGATTCTTGTTTATGTCATTAGGATGTCAATTTCCTTTGCAATTCACGTGAACCATTACACCGCACTCAATGAATACGGGGCACGGTTCCAACGTGCTCCGGGATGGGCAGTGATCAATACAGAAATTAGAACTCCGAGAAGTGTTAACCACCTAACAGCTTCATTAAATCAAATTGTCAGATCACATTTTGATAATCAGCAACTCAACGTCTTTTCCATTGTCTACCTTAGGATGGACCAAGATCTGTACAACGACTCTATCGTCGATATACTAACCGATGCGGACGTACGCATGATGTTGCAGAACTACTTAGACCTTGGAGAAATAATGAAAGAGTTAGGATTCTTGTGAAGTATGAAGATGATTCAGACTTCGAAGACCCAGATGCAATACGAAGCAGGGCTGAGGCGGACCGTAGGGAACACAATTCACGCTACAGGGCTAGTACGAGGAGACGACCTCCTCCCGCTTGATCAGTGCAACCACATTTGGCTTTTACGTACTGGTAGTCATCAGAATTGTTATTTGTTCTGGGATTTAAAATGATGTGTGTGTGGAATAAGTTGTAACATTATGAGAAATGACGTGTGAACAATGTTGATTGGAAATGAAACTCTGAAATAGAATCGATTTTGAAGTCTTTAAAATATGTTTCAAATATGTGTACAATTACATTTAATTAGTAAAAAAAACATTTTTTGAGCAATCTCCGACGACAAACCGATCTTGCTTTTGAAGTCCTGAAATTATGTTTCAAATATGTATAAAATTTAATTAGTAAAAAATACATTTTTTTCAACAATCTCCGACGACAAACCGATCTCGCTTTTGAAGTCCTGAAAATATGTTTCAAATATGTATTCAATTTCATTTGTAAAAAATAAACATTTTTTCAACAATCGCCGGCTCCAAATACGTCGAGAATGGTCGTGATATTTTCCTCCATAGCAATACTACTTGTTTTCTTTTCCTCTCACCTTCCATGATTTCCTCATTGCTGTTGCAGTCTAGTAGATCTAGAGTAAATAGTCTAAACGTAATCTCATTGATTTTGGCTGCTAAAAGTCCTTTCTTTGACATGGTGTTAACGAACTCCCAAATTCTAGTATTAGCTATGACAAGAAACCAATCTTAATTCCTTAACTTTAGTTGTTCACTAATGGGATAAAAGCATCACTCAACATGAAGTCACTATACGTATTCACTATCAGTATGGTATTCAACCTACGATTACTGATGGCCAAAATGCAGATAGAATCAGTAACCTTCCTGATGTTGTGAACGAAGGTATACTTGAAAGTTACCCTTTCGACCAAGTAAGGATCAGCATCGTGTCCAGTGGTTAAAACACAGATGGTCCAAAATTCATCATTAGTGATGATGAAATATTCTACAACTTTTTTTTGGTAAATTAGGTGGAAATGATTGATAATTCTTTATATTACGTGAAATCTGTTCGTCTCGTGCTTACGGATAGAATCAGTAACCTTCGGATGTTGTGAACGAAGGTATACTTGAAAAGTTACCCTTGGTCGACCAAGTAAGGATCAGCATCTTGTCCAGTGGTTAGAAACACAGATGGGCCAAAATTCGATCATTAGTGATGGATGAAATATTCTACAACTTTTTTTGGTAAATTAGTGGAAATGATGATAATTTGTATTGACGTGAAATCTGTTCGTCTTGTGCTTACGGATAGAATCAGTAACCTTCCTGATGTTGTGAACGAAGGTATATATACTTAAAAGTTACCCTTGGTCGACCAAGTAAGGATCAGCATCTTGTCCAGTGGTTAGAAACACAGATGGGCCCAAATTCGATCATTAGTGATGGATGAAAATTCTACAACTTTTTTTTTGTAAATTAGGTGGAAATGATTGATAATTGGTATATGACGCGAATCTGTTCGTCTCGTGCTTACGATAGAATCAGTAACCTTCCTGATGTTGTGAACGAAGGTATACTTGAAAAGTTACCCTTGGTCGACCAAGTAAGGATCAACATCTTGTCCAGTGGTTAGAAACACAGATGGGCCAAAATTCGATCATTCGTGATGGATGAAATATTCTACAACTTTTTTTTGGTAAATTAGGTGTCAATGTGCTTCTTAAGATCAATGCCAATCTGGGTGGTCTAAATTCTTTGTTGGTCGTTGAGTCGCTAACATCAGTAGTATTAGAACGCATTGTATCTACGATGAATTTGCTTTTATTAGATAAAGTATAATCCACTGTATCAACATGAGACACTACAATATTCAAAAATTTAAGTGTCCTTTTTCAATATTCATCTTGCAAAACATTACAAGACTTCTTGAATATATTAATGGCATACAAGAATTCAACAAAATTTTACAAATTCTAATCTTCTATAATCAATTGTTCTAATCCACCAGTTGGGGAAACAATCTGTACCACTCTGCATTGCGCGGTAAGTACGGCTCATATAAGCTGTACTGAGGACTCATGCCAACGTCGCCACATCGGATTCATGATTGGGATGGACAAGTTTTGAACTGTTTGGAGTCTAATGAAATGAGACTGCTCAGCGACACATGCAATACTGACCTCTGCTGTTGGACGACCTAACCCCCGATCATCACGTAGCGGCAGTGCGACCAACCCACTAGCCTTACCATCGTATGCGCTTTTCAAAACTGATACCGCAATGTGTATACAGTGCACAGATGACACCAAGATCTAGAATTCAATCCAGTATTGCGGTGGTGCAAATGTTCTTCAAACCAACTCAGTCGACGGTACTGTCTATCGTACCAAACTCAGTCACATTTAGTTTAACCACCAATCTCTTCTATCCTCCAGCTCATCCAAGCATGCACGTCTAACCTGTTTCCATAGGCCTTCATCGTTGTACACGACATCAGCAATAGCTCGAAACCCACAGTTTCCATCACCCACTATCTCCCTGTAACCTATAATATAATCACCTAATTGCGGATCGAGGTCACTCCAATACGGCGAGTATTTCCAGGGGCTCCAGTATGTCGGATATGGTGCATGTTGTTGAGGTGGATTGTGTTGCATTGTCGGTCCTTCTCCAGTTTGACTCATTCGCTCAGATGGCCAACACTGTGATTGACTTTGTTGCATTGATGACCCACGATCACTTGTACTTTCGGGTGCTGTCGGGCGTCGCTGAGACTGCGAACGTCGTACGGCCGGGCCACGGTTTCAAGACCTAAATGCTCGTGCTCGGACTTGTCCCTGTGTTTGCCTCTTCTTTTTTTTGGTAGTGGGCCTACCCTTAGGCACCTTTCACCTCTGGTGGCTGTAACCAGTGTGATCATCCTCGGGCTCCCATATTGGCTTCCACGCGTTGAACGCTTGTTCGATCGTCGTAGGATCATACCGCTGAGACAGATCATCATACCATAAACCTACACATGAGAGTTGTTCCTCTGTGCTATACGACTCATCGTATGTTTGGCGTTGTGCTTCAATTTCTTGTTGTGCGTCATATCTGAGTGTTCCCAGAAGATATGCACTTCTTCAACTGGTATATTCAGACCGGCTTGGGTGTACTGATACTACGAAACGCGCATGATAATCCATGGTCGAAGTAAACGCACAAACATCTTCGTACGATGTTGTGTGATCAATATCGCAACGACCGCTTCTCAGCTGATTCTGGAGTATTTCAAACATTTGAGGCTCACTTGATTGACCAGAAACAAAATGGGACTTGTTGGTCTTCCGAAACCCTTCTGTCAATGGAGAACTCGAAGTCTTGTTTAATGTGGAAATGTTGCCCTTCGATGAATCTATGTATGTTGTCGAAGCATGTGACTAGAGATCCAGTGGATGTATGAAGCCAACACTTTAGAGCTGAGTGGGCGCTCTCCGCCCTATAGATTGGAAGTCAATTAGTAGCAGATAATGGGAAACATACCAATACAAACAACAGAACATGTTGACAATTGAAGTTAAGCTAACCTGTTGGTAGATGTGTTGCCGAAATGCATGAATCTCCTAACCCATACCTCACAAAATTTCTCACACGCTGACATAGCCATGTGTTGTTCAAGTACACAACGAAAGGATTGTTGGCGCCGTAAAGTGTACTAATTTTCCGTACTGTTCATCGTACTTCGCAATAGTTGAGGCGTAAACTAGTCGCTTCCACCGATACACTACTAAATCGACTCTCTCAACTCAACATGCATTACCTTGAGCGCATTGGCAGCCACGTTCTTGCATATATGCCAACGACATAAGAAGATTGGTACAGAAGGATATACCACTGAAAGTGCTTTCACTAGCGCCTTTTCATTGTCAGTGACAACACATTTGGAGGATAGATCAACACCTTCTTCAACTGATTAGCATCCATGTGTATGCAGACTCATCCTTTCTGACCGCAAAACAGACGCTATACAGAAGTTCTTGCCGCACGACGTGACTCCGATGAACTCCACTAGAGGCAGCTTGTACATGTTCGTCTTGTAAGTGCTATCAATGAGCACTACATAAGGAACATCTTAACGAATGTCAGCGAAAAAGGGTGCGCAAACAAGACAAGACCCAGCCTAGATGCATTCCCTGCAAAATGGACATTTAATTAGAACAAACATTTAAAGTGATTAACATACAAATAAACCGACACTAAACAGATGTGCCAACACTTACTTGCATCTTTCTCGGACCACCAACTATAATTACGTTCATCTAGCGAGTGCATGAAGGACGCTACATCTGTACGTCCGCCACGATTTTCTTTCTGAATTTCGCAACTAGGTTATGAATCGATGTCTTGTCTGCGTACTTTCAGGGTTCTTGTCATGCAAATGGGCCCACATCTGCCTAGGCGCAACACCACTCCTGTACAAACTTTTCATGCTTGCCCTTTCGTCGACACTAAAGCGGACGGGACGAAGTGAGATTGCGAGTTACTAGCTAACGCGTGGTTGTGCGTCGGGACCATCACCAAGATAGACCAGCCCGTCTGTCCCCCACCCCTGATGCTTAGGCGGAAGGGGCAGTTGCATTTCTTCGTGGCACGCCGTGGCCTTTGACTCGACGATGACGATTCCCTGTGCTAACCCGTGGCCTATGCTTGTCGTACCTCTCACACGTTAGTATTACTTCACCGTCGTCTCGCTTAGTCTGTCTGATTAGATAAATATTATTAGCCTCTCCGGTGCGAAACACATAACTAACCGCCTCCTCTTTATCGCCAAAGATTAGACTAGTATTAAATACATGACTTGTGTCTACGTTCACATCCTCGAATTCATCATCGTTATCACCCTAAGCAGAAAAATCCGTTATTCACGAAGTGCTACTCGTAAACCCAAATACTACGTACTTTAGAATAAATCACACATAGGCATGACAATAATCAACAAAGTATTCATCGTAAAGTACACGAAAAGACAAACACAACGGCGCAAACGGATCGAAAAACAGAGCAATAACAAAGAAGATACAGCGGTTTGAAAAACGGGCATCGGCGCAGACGCCGACATAAAGACGCCGGCGCCGGCGTCCGCAGCAAATGGGGCGCGCAGCGCGCGGTTGAATGGATGGGCGCGGGCGCGCGGTTGCCTAGGGCGGCGCTGGCGCCGCTAATGATGGGGGCGCGCCAGCGTCTGCCTTCATTCCCGACGTCTTTTCTTACTTTTTTCGTTCAGTTTTGTATATATTCTAGCTACATTTGTACATAAATTGCTAAAATAATAACAGAAAGTACCTCAGAATGAGCTCATCGTGAGTACTCTTCACTCCTATATCATCTGCATACTCGTCTTCCATTTCAGGAACACCACCTTCATCATTTCCTCCATCTTTTTTACTCTTCTTACAACAGTTTTTTTCTTCAAACTTCCGAAAGAAACCATTTCTCTCTTTATCTCTCTAACTTTATCTCTCTAACTTTAGGATTTATGATTTGAATATGATTTCATATCATATTCAATTCCTATATAATGAAATTTGTAGGTCACCTTATAATATATCACAAATTGTGTAATATAGTAATTTTAAAAATTATTATAGTGGAGCAAAATAGTCTTTTTTTCCGACTGAGCGAAGTAAAAACCCGACTGAGCGTAGTGACCCTCTTCAAAACTATAGCTACAGGATATGTAGTTAGCTCACAAATTCAGCACTCGAGATATCCGGGCATAACAATCGAGCGTACCAGATAAGATTGTAATATGCTCTCTATATATGTGAACTTAATCAAAAAGTGGACACAGGCATATACTAATCATGACCTGTTTTTACATACTACACTTCTCTACATCTGTACCCTTTTTTGTTTACAGCCATATATAACACAAGGAAAAGGGAGAAGCCAGAAAAACAAGATAAGGAAAGCTTGAAAGAGGGCACCTTCATCTTCTTCTTCTTCCTCGGCAATTTCTTTTCTTGTAAGTTGTTTTCTCTTCAACAAATGCTTCGAGATAGGCTTATAACCAGGATCAACCGGAGCTGTCCCCTTGAGTTTCATAAATTCCATGGCCTGCGTGTGATACATATCTCCATTTACTCGACAGCATAGTTCAATAGCATGGGTAATTAGTTTAAGAATTACACCTTTCAGGAATCAAACAGAATTTATCTGATAATAACATGCAGGAACCCTAAACTGCATAACATGTAATTGTAAATCACGTGAAGAAGCCCCCAGCGGATCCATTTCTTTTTAATAGTAAGATATCAATACTGGGATTAATTCCACATTCGGTAGTTGATTGCAGAACCAAAAAAGACAAACTGTGTCCATTACGAGCAACCGCTTCGTTTCCAACAACAAGTACCAAAACTTACCCCAATTAAACCCAAAGAAAAACCCAAATTATCATAATCATTATGAGGAAGTTGCAGTTTTTTTTACCTCAAAGCTGAAAACAAAGTGCTTTGCTCGTTTGCTCACTGAAGCATAAGGATGGGACTGAAGCCTTTTGTACATAGCTTGTGCCGCTTCTGACCTGTATCAAGCATCCAAGATAATTTCCTGATAAATGAAAGATGAGATAGCACTCTTGGAAACTAAAACAACAGGAAAAAAGCTATGATCTAATATTTCAATTTACAAACAAGCAAATATGTATACCGTCTAAGCGAGTCTTGACATATTGACCACTGCAGAGCAGCTAATCCATAAAGTTCAGTCTGCCATAAATTTTAAAAGATTTGAAAGTGCAGAACATAAAGATAACACAGAGATAGCTAGAAAAAAAACCAGCTTGCAAAAAAAATCAAATTACCTCATCCTACAGTAGTCACAAAATTTTCTGCAGAATATTCTACATTCAATATATTTAAGGGTGAGCATTCGGATATTTGGTTTTAACCGAAAACCGAATAAGAAATAAAAGTTCGGTTTTCGGGTTTTGCGGTTATAACCAAATAACCTAATTTCAGTCTGAGAACGAAATAACCTAAAACGGAATAACTGAATTTTTTGTAATGTCAGAACCAAGAAACGAACCGAAAACCCAAATTTCATTAATTCGGTTTTCGATAGAACCAAATTATGAAAAGAACCGAAAAACTGAAATTTTGTCAAGGTCATTCAATGCCAATCTCTGATTGTAACCGATAACGAGACTGAGACAAGGATTTTTCCATTATTAGCAGGACTAAACGGCTGACACAAGTAGACTTCTTTTTTTATTAAGATCGCTGACACAAATTGATTGATCTTTATCAATAAGTATCCACTGTTAGCTATTCCAAATTAATCAAGCACGATGTAGGAGTTTGGCAGTTTTTCTCTCAGTCAAAACAAAGATATATGACTGAACGTCTAAAGGCACAAGGGACAGGTCTATTAGCCATAAAATTACCTGAAAGGCCATCTTATCCATCACCTTCTGGTAATAGGGCAAAGCCTCTTCAAGCTTTCCTACATCCATCAACGCATCACCTTCCTTATATGCCTACAAGACTACATACTCATATCAGAATAATTATAATTAGTTCATCCACCAGACAAGTCTATTTAAATAACTAAACGAACACGCCAGATCATATATTCCAACGCCTTGCGCACAAGTTATTACACATTTTTCCTCTGATATCTCTTATGACATTAACAAAAACAGACCGTGACTTCATAAAGTTACATCACACTCTGGATTTGGAACAATCAGGTGTTTTAACCATACCTTCTCACACTCGGCTTGAATCTTGGGATCAATATATAATCCAATACTAGCCCGGTATTTGCAAGCATTTCCCTGGTACGAGCTTCTCTAGCTGCTTTAACCTCCGGTGTTTCAAGTGTTCTCCAGGACGAAGATTTCTGCCACCTCCATACTGGAGAGCAGCAAAACAAATTCATTAGCATGCCGCGCAACTAACTTTAGGTAAAACAACCATAGAGAGCCTCAATAACACCCAACTAGATTGTATTTAACAGGTGTAGAGGCATGCACATAAGCACATAGCAGAAACTGTCGTGAATTGTCCTGCACATAGATCACAATCTAAAAGAGAATACAAATTTCCCCTCCCCATATAGGAGCAATGATGTTTGAATAAAAAGGAAAAGATCTAAAACATGAAGAGTACAAGCCAACTTATTCACTTGGTATCAAAACTCAAGGACAATTTAAAAGCATCCACCACGATACACAATATTGAAATTGATTCTCTATGTATCTAGTGTTCAAATTCAATTGTAGGGCAATCCAGCTAGTCTGGCCATACCGTTTTTGAAATATTACTAGGTCGAGGAAAAACTCCCCAAGTAGACACCTGGGGCTTGTATAGATCGGGAGACTCTTCCAACGGCTTCTTGGGTTCAGTAGATTGTGTTTTTCCAAACTTGCTGGAATCCCCAACAATGATCTCCACCTCAGGCATTTCACCAGATGCATATGGATCATCAACTGGAAGCAAACCAGGAGGTAAGCCTCTTCGATCCTTTTTCTCAAAAAAATCCAGCCCTATGAAATCAGATCAGTAAACCTGGGCTCGATCTTCTCGCGAACTATATCCTTAAGATTTCAACACTCCTATTGCTCCCATTTCTTGTTTCTGAGCCTGCAATCAAAGTCATCACAGGCTTACTTCCAGAAAATACTAGTATGTAGCATCCAGATATTCTGCTATGATTTGATTTCACTGAGGTGAGAAGTAAATGACTGTGGATTCAGTTTCATAGATTGTTAAATACCTATCATACTAATAATAGTCTAAAACAAAGATAAGAAAGTATCTTTGTAGGTACATTACCCGGTCGCTTAATGCTCGTTTCAGTAGCTTCACCACCACACCAGCCTGTTCTTTGCCCTTCCTATCTTCTTTTGCATTTTCCGTAGACATTCTGAGAGTTTCAGGAATCTCCTTCGCTCTGTCATCATTGCCTGAAATCAAATCATCCATCTTCACTTTGAAGTTATCCCTTCTTGTGTAACTATCACAATTCATAGTCCAAAAAAGATGACATACACATCAAGGCTACGATGTAGTAGCAATTAAACCAGCAACATCTCAGATCAAACAAACAGCAAAAGTATAGGTTGGATCTTGGAACAAATGGTGTGGTGACTGGTAGTATAAAAAACAAACAGTATATACAGAACAACCATGTTGATAACTTCAATCTTCGAGGATCCCCAAATTCTTAGGTCCCGTTCTCTACCTAGATTAATAGGTAGATGAAGATTTGTAAAAATTCAAAACGTTGCTCTTACAACGTTTCACCGTAATCTACCCTTAAAGATGAAGCTGGCTGGAGATGAATGGTGTTGATTTAAATGGTAGGTCCTACAAATTTTCCTAATAAGCTTCATCTACATCTCTTCATCTACCTAATCGGCAGAAATTACCCAAACAACAAATACCCATATAGAGTGACATATGCTCAAAGTAATTAATTGTATACGTTCACAGACAGATGGGCTAGCCGGTTCTAAATACTAACTTGGACTCCCCTTAGCTAAGTTTTCTTCAACAACCCAAACCATGTGTCCGGATTGAGGTTAAAAGGAGGTGAGTATCACTTTTCATCTAGTTTGGGAACAATATTTGGAGGTAAATGAGGTTAAACATTAGCCTCGTTTGTATAGAAATTCAACGAGGTGAACACCTTTGTCCACCTTGTTTGTCACCTTGTTCACCATTTTTTATTAACCCAGTAGGATTTAGGGTTTGAATTCCTGCCAAGAAATACATGACAATACATTTCATTAGCACAGTACCTGGTGAATCATCGCCCACCTCAGTAGTACTGCTGCCACCACCACCTAACATCACTCCATTGTTCTTCCATACTCGTTCGTTTTCTTGGCTGCTTCGGAAACTTTCTCATCCTTTCTTATTCCTCCTTTCGGAATCGTGCCCCCATTCCAGCTCTTCTTACTCTCGCCACTCCCGCTACTTATCT